>CM055119.1:229377574-229520074 GCA_029206835.1 Rana muscosa
GAGTCATTTCTAATTTTAAAATTAACCTATCCAAATCGGAAATACTAAACATTGTAATCTCGCATAAAACAGCAGAATACCTGAAACCATCCATTCCCTTTAGTTGGCAACCTCACTCACTGAAATACCTGGGAATATTCCTTACACCTAACCCAGCCTCCCTATTCCGTGTGAATTTAATCCCTCTACTGAATTAAATTAGAGCGGACCTCCATAAGTGGACCCATCTGGCTAACTCTTGGCTGGGGAGAATTAGCATTGTGAAGATGAACATTTTGCCCAGGCTGCTATTCATATTCCAAATGATCCCTTACAAGGTTCCCCAGGGGTTCGTTTCAGTGTTGCAATCTATAATATGCAAATATGTATGGAACCGCAAGCACCCCCGAATTGCTAGAAAACTGCTCAATAAAGAGAAGGGAGCCTAGTGTTACCAGATTTTAAGAGTTACTTCTTGGCAATCGTATTGCATAGGATATCAGACTGGAAATACCAGAAAGAATCCAAACTACGGGTGCAACTAGAACTAGACCTGAGCGCTGTGACTTGCTCCCACTGATCTGGATACCTAGTAAATTCCGTACACTATCCTTGACTACTTCACCGCCTACCAAGTCCTCCTTTGCGATTTGGGACTCACTGTGTAAAATGCATAAGTGGCTTCCTAATTCTCCTTTAATGTAACTAACGGGACATGATTATTTCCCTCTGACAAACCTTGATCCTAAATTCAGTGACTGGATCTCCACGTCCCCAGTCCTACTCCACCAAGTGACAACGACCAATGGAATCTTACCTATATCCACACTTTTACCATCTCCCACAACCTCATTCACTAACAAGTGGAAATACCATCAGCTCTCCGGGTTCATCAAATCTCTACCACAGCCACTACGCTCCCTTTCGGATCCAACTCCGGTGGAGAGATTACTTGTCGATGATCAACCACCTGAAAAACGTATCGCCTACTTCTACCAGGCACTATTGGCCCTAACTTCACCGGTTCAGCCCTCATTCCTATCTAAAAATGGGAAGACCTACAAAGTCCTCTCTCAGAAACACAAAGTTCAGCGATCCTTCAACTAACCCACATTTCTTCAATATCCTCCAAAACTGCAGAAGGGAACTACAAAATGTTGACAAGGTGGCACTATACCCCTGTGGTGCGGCACAAAGTCTTTCCGTCCATATTAGCGCTATGTTGGCGAGGATGTGGTTCTGCCCATGTATCCGCCCATATTGGTCTACTATATTGTATTGGATCAAAGATATTCAGGGCTATGCAGTCCTAAAATGATCCATGGGTGATACTGTTTAAGTGTACAGGCACATCAATAGGACCGTATTCCACATCTTGAATGCGGCCAAGGCGCTTCTTCCCAGACATTGAAAACAACCCTACATTACGTCAATGGCTAATGGCGGTAGATCACATATACCATATGGAAGATATCACTTACTCCTTTAGAAGTAATTCCAAACTATCCATGAAGATATGGTCCTGTTGGTTTGCCTAAAATTTTCTGCCACATACAGTAGGTGCCGCGGATATTGTGTCAATCTCGCCGCTTCTAGCGGCGAGATTGACACCCTATGAGCTCCGTCGCGAGAGCCAGCGCCGAGCTGTCTCGTCATCGGGAAAGGAAAAAAATGTTCCTTTCACGATGAGCAACACGCATTGCCGATAGGCGGGGATCCGACGTGGATTCCCGCCAATACCAGGCACTGTGTTTGGTATGAATCTTGAGCGGGAACTCCACGCCAATTTTTAAAGAAAAAAACGGCGTGGGTTCCCCCTCCAGGAGCATACAAGGCCCTTGGGTCTGGTCTGGATTTGAAGGGGAACCCTACGCCGAAAAAACGGCGTGGGGGTCCCCCTCAAAATCCAAACCAGACCCTTATCCGAGCACGCAACCTGGCAGGCCGCAGGGGAAGAGGGGGGGGACGAGAGAGCGGCCCCCCTCCCTCGACGACACGGGAGACCCCCCAAGTCGGAAGAAGACCCCCGGAGCTGTGCAATAAAATACTTTTAAAAACTGTGTTGTGTTTTTATTGCAATTTTTTTCCACCAGGTGAATGGGTAGGGGTACGATGTACCCCATACTCATTCACATAGGGTGGGGGGGCTGGGATCTGGGGGCCCCCTTATTAAAGCCCCCTGCCCGCAGACCCCGACAACCAACGGCCAGGTAGTCGGGAAGAGGCCCTGTCCTCATCAACATAGGGGCAGGGTGCTCTGGGGTGGGGGGGCCGCAGGTCGCCCCCCTGCCCCAGAGCACCAAACTCCCCATGTTGAGGGCATGTGGCCTGGTACGGTTCAGGAGGGAGGGGGGCCGCTCTCTCGACCCCCCCTCTTCCCCTGCGGCCTGCCAGGTTGCGTGCTCGGATAAGGGTCTGGGGTTTGGATTTTGAGGGGGACCCCCACGCCGTTTTTTTCAGCGTAGGGTTCCCCCTTCAAATCCAGACCAGACACAAGGGCCTGGCATGCTCCTGGAGGGGGAACCCACGCCGTTTTTTTCTTTCAAAATTGGCGTGGAGTTCCCGCTCAGGATTCATACTGAACGCAGTGCCTGGTATTGGCGGGAATCCACGTCGGATCCCGTTCAATACAGTGTCGCGTCTCCCTCTCGCGATTGCAGCGAGCGCGACACGTCGCCACCCTGTTGCCGAGATCTCGGCACTCCTGTCGCCGAGAATCTCGGCGATGGGAGCGCGATAGATATACAATATCGGCTGGCACCAACTGTATGCTGAAATCATATCTCAAACGGTATAAGGTGACGACTAGTTAATTGCTATACAAGCTGGTGTCCTACTGAGGCAGGATAACCTTCCCCCTCTCTCACCATCTTTCTCTACTCCCGCTGTTATATACAGTTTTCTATATTGTTGTTTATGCACTTATATGGCGATTGTCTTTGCATTTTATACTCTACCAAACCAAGGAGTCGCGTTGGTCTATGCCTAATGACCGGCCCTTACCCCATTGTCGACAAAAATAGGATTTTTTGTACTCACCGTAAAATCCTTTTCTCTGACATCCATGGACTGACACGGTGTCTCTTTACACTTAACCCACGTGGGTTATGTCCCTGCTTGCAGGAGAAGACCTAGGCAGAATGTGAAATGTTATACATACATTCTAAAAGCCAGAGCTGAACAGCCCCACCCAGGGGGCCGTCCCTCCGGACATAACCCTCCCACTACAGTCAGCAGACTTCAGTTCGTAACAAAGCAGTACAAACTTAAAAAGGAAGGGTGGGTGCCGTGTCAGTCCATGGATGTCAGAGAAAAGGATTTTACGGTGAGTACAAAAAATCCTATTTTCTCTTACCATCCATGGACTGACACTGTGTCTCTTTACACTTTACACGTGGGATGTCCCAAAGCAGTGTAAAGAGGGATGGGAGCAGTATAAATGGAAAAACCAAAACTTCACTCCAATAAGGCAGAGCTCCTCAACGGAGGAGTCACAACTTTAAACAGCGGCCTGCAGCACCCTGCGGCCGAAGGAAGCATCCGAAGATGCAGCCACATTAACCTTATAAAACTTAAAAGGCATGAACAGACGACCAGGTCGCCACCTTGCACACTTGTGCAACCGACGCTTGATGTCGGGAAACCCAGGAAGCACCAATTGTCCTGGTGGAATGCGCCGTAACCGGAAAGGGAGGCGCCCGCCCTTTGAGAGCATAGGCTTGAATGACGGTTTGTCTGATTCCCCTAAAAATGATGGCAGACGAAACCGCTTGGCCCTGTTATGGACCAGAGACAGTCACAAACAGTGAGTTGGACTTCCGAATAGAAGCAGTAGCAGACAGGTACACCCGTAAGGCTCGTACCACCTCCAATATGTGCAGCGCAAACTCTCTGGGATGCGATGGGTGAGGACACAAGGACGGGAGGGCAATGTCCTCATGTAGGTGAAAGGTCGACACCACCTTTGGCAAAAAAGGAAGGTCACGGATGCAACACCGCCTTATCCTTATGGATGACTAAATATGGCGACTTGCAGGACAAAGCCGCCAACTCAGACACTCGTCAAACAGAAGTGATTGCCACTAAAAAGGCCACCTTCTGAGACAAGACAAGAGGGGAATATCCCGGATATTCCCAAAAGGAGGTTCCTGGAGGACCGAGAGCACCAAATTCAGATCCCACGGTGGGAGAGGAGGCTTGACAGGAGGGAGCACATGGCAAACCCCCAACACAAGGTGCTAACCAAGTAAATGACCCGCTAGAGGTCGCTGAAAGAAGACGGCCAAGGCCGAAATCTGATCCTTGATGGTACTCAAAGCAAGCTTTTGGGTCACTCCACACTGCAGAGGACGCAGGATTCTGGGGACGGAATACGTCCGAGGACGCCAGTCCAGCGCTTCGCACATGGCGATATAAGCTTTCCAGGTACGTGATAGATCTGCCTGGAGGAAGACTTCCGTGTCCTTAACATGGTCAAAATGACCGAGTCCGAGAGACCTCGGTCCCTCAGCACCTGGCTTTTAACAGCCCTGCCGTTAAAGCCAGAGACTGTAAGCCGGATGAAACATAGGACCTTGAGACTGAAGGTCCTCCCTCATCGGCAACCGCCAGGGAACGTCCACGACGAGACGTACCAGATCAGCGTACCAGTGATGCTGAGGTCAACCAGGAACAATTAGGATCGCTGGAGTTTATATCAGGCGATAAGGACCCTATGGGGCCACCAACGCATCCGAGGCATCGCCCAAGGATCCCTGGATCTGGCCACAACCTCGACCCTTGCGATTGAGTCGAGAGGCCATCAGGTCCACATCCGGCATGCCCCACCGTCGGTAAAGGAGTTGAAATATGCAAGGACCACTCTTCTTGGTCCGGTGTCTGGCGATTGGCGACTCAGATAGTCCGCCTGCCCATTGTCTATGCCCAGAATGTAAAATGGCCTACAGAGCCGGCACGTTTCTTCCGGCCCACTTCAGGATACGGACTACCTCGGAAGCCGCAGCTGAGCTCCGAGTTCCCCTTTGATGGTTTACATACGCCACCGCCGTGGCGGTGTCCGACTGGCTCCTGATGGAGCGACCCCGTACTCTCTCTGACCTGAGGAGAGACACAGTCCGATGGCCCGTATTACCAGAACAGTGATTGGTAAACGGGCTCGTCCGGAGTCCAAGGCCTGAGCCGACAGGATTCCCCAGACTCCACCCCAGCCCGTCAGGCTGGTGTCCATCATGAGTGCCGTCCATTGGATGGGAGGGGAACGACTTTCCGGACCGAAGAGCCGAGGATCTCAACCACCATGTCAGAGGCGCCCTGACCAGGTGAATCACCTGGATCTGAAGATCCAAGGACAACGGGGATTTGTCCCAGGTGGACAAGATCTCCTTCTGCAATGCCCTGGTGTGTGATTGGGCATACGGAACGGCCGCGAAGGAGGCCACCACGAGTCTCGGGACTCTCATGCAAAAAACGGATTGACAACCATTTTTGGGATGTCAGCACCCGCACCGCAGACTGAAGTGTCAGCAACTTCTCCAGAGGTAGGATACCTTTGCCTCCAAGGAGTCCAGAATCAGAACTAGATACTCCAGACACTGAGTCGGGACCAGGACTGACTCCTGAATGTTCAGGAACCACCCGAGTCCCTGAGGGTCTAATTGACGATAGTCACCTTTCCTCTAAGTCTGATCCACTTTCTGCTCTTAGCAGAAGATCGTCCAGATAGCCCACGACAGCAATACCTCGCTGTAACAGAAGGCTAGAACCGGAGCAAGCACCTTGGTGAACACCCTTGGTGCTGAGGCTAGGCCGAAAGGAAGAGCCACAATCGATAGTGGACTTCGCTGATCGCAAAGCACAGAAACTTCTGGTGACTTGCGCAGATCGGAACATGCAAGTAGGCGTCCTTGAAGTCCAAGGACGCCAGAAGAAAATCCCTTTGGTGGAGTGTAGCGATCACCGTGCGAATAGATTCCATGCAGAATTTCTGCACCTTCTCGAAGACATTCAGGGCCTTGAGGTCCAGGATAGGTCGAACCACGTCCTATTTTTGGGACGACAAACAGATTCGAGTAGAATCCCTGAAAACTCTCCTGTGACGGAACCGGCACAATCACTCCGGACCTGATCAAATCCTGTACAGCCCCCAAGAGGGCTGCCCGACAGGTAGGAAGGAGAGGAAGATTTGAGGGAAAGAATCTGTCTGGGGGCCAGGATCGGAATACTATCCTGTATCCTGAGGTGACCTCCTCGCACACCCACCAGTCGGAGATTCGGGAGGACCACCGATTCGTGACCTGCGAAGTCGTCCCCCCACCCCAGAGTCGGGCGGAGGCAAGACTTCACGCGGAGGCGGGCTTGGGAGCCGCATGTTCGGCTTACGCACCCAGGGGCACTTGGGCCCACCAGCCGCACTGCCGTCAGTCTGAGAGGGCCTACCCGTGGACTCTGACTGACGAAAAAAAAACCTTTTGCTGGAAAGGAAGGCCCCTGTTTGCGGCGGGCCTCCTCACCCTTGCTAGTCTAAGGAAGAAGAGTGCTTTTACCTCCCATGACATCCATGACAATGTCATCCAGAGCAGCACCGAAAGGTCTACCACCTTTAAATGGTAGATCCGTCAGGAGCTTCCTAAGGCTAGGTCAGCAGACCAGCACTTCAACCAGATAAGACGACGCAATACCACTGCCGAGACAGAGGCCCTGGATATTAAAGGGGTCGCGTCCAACGTGGCGTCGCACACATAAACCAGGCCCTGAACCAGTTGGTGGGCCAAAGCAACTGTGTCTGGAGGAAGATTATGCTCCTGTACAGCTAGGTGCAACATTTTTGCCCAACCTGTAAGTGTTTAAGACACAAGGGTCGCCGCTACCACAGGCCGTAGGGCAGATCCCAACAAGGCAAACATGGCTCTGCTCACCACTTCTGACCTCCTGTCAGTGGGGTCCTCAAATGCAGGAGTCCCCTCCATCGGGAGAGTGATGGCCTTGTTCAACCGGGCGACTGGAGGGTGGACCCTGGGGGAGAAGCCCACTTTTTAAGTAGGGCATCTTCAAGGGGTATCTGATAGACAAACGCCGCGGGACCATAAAAAAATTCTTCTGCGGCTTTTCCCAGACCTTATCAATGAACTGGTCAAAGAAAGTACATATGGAAAAACCTCTTTAGAAGGCCTGGCCTTAAAAGAACCAAAGGAGACTGTATCCGCCTGAGGTTCTGCATCCGCAGCATTTTAGCTTGAGAGTGTCCCTCACCGCAGTCATGAGTACACTAACAAGCGCCCTGTCATTTACTGACTCAGAACTGGAGTTTTCCTCATAAGGAATGTCCTGTTCAAAACCATCCAATACATTCAGAACTAGGGTCCTGAGCGGTAGTGGCTAGGCCCATATCTGAATCAGCGCACTGCCCTCATAAAGTAAAGTGGGGAGAGGGCGCTTTTTTGCTCCCTTGCGCTTGCACACAGCTCCCATCCTGGTCAGAAATTATTCCAGGACTGCCCACAACTGGTCCCTAGGGACCGCAGGTGCTGAAGCACTGCCTGTTGTCCACTGACATTTAGGGGAAGCTGGTGACAGAGACTCCATATTGCCCCCCTCTGAGACTCCTCAGATAAAAAGTCCACCCACAGGCTGTGCTGACTGAGGAGGGGGCGCCCAGGGGACTCACCAAACCGGACCAGGGACCGCTCAGTTCCGCTGTCTGTACCGCGCTGTGTCAGCGCTGGTGAGCTGTGAGGAGATTGTGAGGAGATTCGCGCTGTTACAGCAGCGCTAGAGGCCAAAACTAGTGCTGAAGCGCGCACGGGCTACAAGAAAATGGCCGCCGCACTTCACTGAGGCGATCCGCGGCAAGATGGCCGTCATGACTCAGCAAAAGTGAAAAAACAGCACACACACAGCGCCACTCGGCGCTCAGGCCCCAAAACACACAAAAAAAGGCCCCAAGCATATCTGCAGACCAGCATTAGCCCCTCCAAGAACAGTGTGACCCCCAGGCACCCCACACAGCACAGCACCAGCAATGGTGACAGAGAGTGACAATGAAATACAGGGGGAGACAGGGAAAATCCCCCACAGAGAAACACACAGCCTTTTGTACTCACCTGCAGGCAGGAGAGACTACTTACCCGTCCCCTGAGGGACCCACTGGTGTGTTTCTGACAGGACTATCACAGTGCAGTACTGAGTAGCTGTCGGCCCGGTCCACCGCGAAAGATACAGTCAGTCAGGAACTGTTCTGTCTTGAGAGGACCGTGGGAGCATGAAAGCAAACCCGGCCACCCCTGGAGTCATGGGGCCTGTCGTGAACTGAGTCTCACGCACACAAGGCGAGGATCAGCACGCTCGATGGTCGGACAGGGAAGACTACGAGGATATCTTGTACCCAACCTGTTGCCCAGCCGACAGTTGATAGAAAATTCTCAAAAATAAAATAAAAAAGAATTCCAGAAAAGGAATAAAAATAGGTCAGGAGACTGGCTCCTGAGAGAGCCACGTCTTCTCCTTCTGCTAGGCAGAAAAAAACTGAAGTCTGCTGACTGTAGTGGGAGGGTTATGTCCGGAGGGACGGCCCCCTGGGTGGGGCTGTTCAGCTCTGGCTTTTAGAATGTATGTATAACATTTCACATTCTGCCTAGGTCTTCTCCTGCAAGCAGGGACATAACCCACGTGTAAAGTGTAAAGAGACACCGTGTCAGTCCATGGATGGTAAGAGAAATATATATATATATATATATATATATATATATACATATACACACACACACATATGTATGTGTGTGTGTGTGTGTGTGTGTATATGTGTGTGTGTGTGTATATATATATATATATATATATATATATATATATATATACACACACACATACGTGTGTGTGTGTGTGTGTGTGTGTATATTTTGTCGACAATGGGGTAAGGGCCGGTCATTAGGCATAGACCAACGCGACTCCTTGGTTTGGTAGAGTATAAAATGCAAAGACAATCGCCATATAAGTGCATAAACAACAATATAGAAAACTGTATATAACAACGGGAGTAGAGAAAGATGGTGAGAGAGGGGGAAGGTTATCCTGCCTCAGTAGGACACCAGCTTGTATAGCAATTAACTAGTCGTCACCTTATACCGTTTGAGATATGATTTCAGCATACAGTTGGTGCCGCCGATATTGTATATCTATCGCGCTCCCATCGCCGAGATTCTCGGCGACAGGAGTGCCGAGATCTCGGCAACAGGGTGGCGACGTGTCGCGCTCGCTGCAATCGCGAGAGGGAGACGCGACACTGTATTGAACGGGATCCGACGTGGATTCCCGCCAATACCAGGCACTGCGTTCAGTATGAATCCTGAGCGGGAACTCCACGTCAATTTTGAAAGAAAAAAACGGCGTGGGTTCCCCCTCCAGGAGCATGCCAGGCCCTTGTGTCTGGTCTGGATTTGAAGGGGAACCCTACGCTGAAAAAAACGGCGTGGGGGTCCCCCTCAAAATCCAAACCCCAGACCCTTATCCGAGCACGCAACCTGGCAGGCCGCAGGGGAAGAGGGGGGGGTCGAGAGAGCGGCCCCCCTCCCTCCTGAACCGTACCAGGCCACATGCCCTCAACATGGGGAGTTTGGTGCTCTGGGGCAGGGGGGCGACCTGCGGCCCCCCCACCCCAGAGCACCCTGCCCCTATATGTTGATGAGGACAGGGCCTCTTCCCGACAACCCTGGCCGTTGGTTGTCGGGGTCTGCGGGCGGGGGGGGCTTTAATAAGGGGGCCCCTAGATCCCGGCCCCCCCACCCTATGTGAATGAGTATGGGGTACATCGTACCCCTACCCATTCACCTGGTGGAAAAAAATTGCAATAAAAACACAACACAGTTTTTAAAAGTATTTTATTGCACAGCTCCGGGGGTCTTCTTCCGACTTCGGGGGTCTCCGGTGTCGTCGAGGGAGGGGGGGGGCGCTCTCTCGTCCCCCCCCTCTTCCCCTGCGGCCTGCCAGGTTGCGTGCTCGGATAAGGGTCTGGTTTGGATTTTGAGGGGGACCCCCACGCCGTTTTTTCGGCGTAGGGTTCCCCTTCAAATCCAGACCAGACCCAAGGGCCTGGTATGCTCCTGGAGGGGGAACCCACGCCGTTTTTTTCTTTAAAAATTGGCGTGGAGTTCCCGCTCAGGATTCATACTGAACGCAGTGCCTGGTATTGGCGGGAATCCACGTCGGATCCCTTCAATACAGTGTCGCGTCTCCCTCTCGCGATTGCAGCGAGCGCGACACGTCGCCACCCTGTTGCCGAGATCTCGGCACTCCTGTCGCCGAGAATCTCGGCGATGGGGAGCGCGATAGATATACAATATCGGCGGCACCAACTGTATGCTGAAATCATATCTCAAACGGTATAAGGTGACGACTAGTTAATTGCTATACAAGCTGGTGTCCTACTGAGGCAGGATAACCTTCCCCCTCTCTCACCATCTTTCTCTACTCCCGCTGTTATATACAGTTTTCTATATTGTTGTTTATGCACTTATATGGCGATTGTCTTTGCATTTTATACTCTACCAAACCAAGGAGTCGCGTTGGTCTATGCCTAATGACCGGCCCTTACCCCATTGTCGACAAAAAATATATATATATATATATATATATATATATATATATATATATATATATATACACACACACACACACACACACACACACACACACACAATATATATATATATATATATATATATATATATATATATATATATACACACACACACACATATACACACACACACACACACACATACTGTACATGCACTGACAGGCGGCAATCAATTTGCACATTGAAAGGTCTTCAGGACTGGTAGAATAATATTGGCAGGCTCGTTGCCTGCTAATTCTATTCAAATGGGTAATTGCTAATTGTTTACGTTCCTAAGAGCCAATTCTAAACATTACAGTTAGCCTTAATTGACATTTTTCAGTAACTACAGGTAGTGTATTTTCATTTTGTTCAACAAGTTTAAAACTGTTTGATCAGCCAATCAGAAACCCCTCCAGCTTTAGTCATGTTAACCTGCATATGAAGGGGAGTTTTAACTGCTAAGGGTGAAGAATTTTGATGGAAAGAATGATCTAGGATACTCCATAGTATACATTATTGCATGCATTAAAGTGGTTCTAAAGGCAAAATAGGATTTTTATTACAGCTTACCTGTAAAATCCTTTTCTTGGAGTACATCATGGGACACAGGGCCTTAAGTATTTACTTAATGGGTAATAGGCCACTGTAACGGGAAGGCCCGGGGAACTCAGAATCGCGTAGAAAGTATGAGATACCCTTGCTTCAGCTCTCCCAATGCCTCTTATGTGTCAACCACCCTGTGTCTCTATTAGGGGCACAGGGTGAATGAAAACCCCAATATGGTCTATGATAGCCATATTCAATGCTGCACATACATTGTATCTAGATTGGATGTGTACTGCGAGGGGGGGGGGGTTGTGTAATCATTGCTGTGAGGAGTTAAAGGTGATTTGCATTCTATTGTCTATTATGAATTAAGTCTGCTACTGTGACGATGTGGATTGGAGCTGGTCGACCGTCTGGCTGCATATTATGGGATGTTGAAGTGTCTTCTGTGAGGAGGGGGGGGGGAAATCACCCCTCCTGCTAAGACTGTTTACTGAAGGAGAAGTTTGATCACACCTGACCTGTATCACCATTGTCATTGGACAGTTTAACCCGCCCTGTTCCCCAAGGATGGGAGGGAAGGGTATTGAAGAGAAATGTGTTACCATGTGTTTTAAAAATAAAGTCATTCCCTGTTTTGGAACTTGAAATACAGAGCATTGTCTCGTATCTCTGGAAGGATTAATCCTATGGGAAGTGGTCGCCTGGCTGTGGAGGGTCGATAGTGGTTTTGTATCCAGGAGAGGGAAGGGATCTAAACTCCGTTACCCCCTTTCGTATTTGGGGTGCCGTTACAGCCACCTTCAGGTGTTGACACTGGTAAACCCTAATTAAAAGGAAGTTCACTCCCTATATAACCCTTCCTCCTTCCAGGAGTACATCAGTTTTTGTAGCAAAGCAATATACCCAAGTCCCAAAAAAGAGGGGAGGGACCTCTGTGTCCCATGATGTACTCGAAGAAAAGGATTTTTACCGGTAAGCTGTAATAAAAACCCTATTTTCTTTATCGTACATCATGGGACACAGAGCCTTAAAGCGGAGTTCCACCCAAAAGTGGAACTTCCGTTTAAACCACTCCTCGCCCTCTTACATTACACGTCATTTATTTTTGGGGGGGTGGGAGTGGGGGCTTCAGTAGGAGTGGGACTTCCAGTCCCACTTCCTCCTTCCGCCCAGGGACCGCTTAGGCGACTCGTCATATCGCCTTTTGGCGGCCCCTCCCTGTAGGCAATCACCTGGGACACGCGACAGGTCCCAGGCGATTGCCTGTCCACTCAGGGAGCGCAGCGCCGCTCGCGCATGCGCAGTGAGTGCCCGGCCGTGAAGCCGAAAGCTGTCATGGCCTGGTGCCCACAGTTAGAATGGAGGCGCTGGCGGAGAGGGGGGGGAGCAAAGCTCCGGGCGGCTGCGTCGCTGGACAGTGGAACAGGTACAGTGGGGCAAAAAAGTATTTAGTCAGCCACCAATTGTGCAAGTTCTCCCACTTAAGATGAGAGGCCTGTAATTGTCATCATAGGGATACCTCAACTATGAGAGACAAAATGTGGAAACAAATCCAGACAATCACATTGTCTGATTTGGAAAGATTTTTTTTTGCAAATGGTGGAAAGTATTTGGTCAATATCAAAAGTTCATCTCAATACTTTGTTATATATCCTTTGTTGGTAATGACAGAGGTCAAACATTTTCTGTAGGTCTTCACAAGGTTGTCACACACTGTTACTGGTATGTTGGCCCATTCCTCCATGCAGATCTCCTCTAGAGCAGTGATGTTTTGGGGCTGTCGCTGGGCAACATGGACTTTCAACTCCCTCCAAAGGTTTTCTATGGGGTTGAGATCTGGAGACTGGCTAGGCCACTCCAGGACCTTGAAATGCTTCTTACGAAGCCACTCCTTCGTTGCCCGGGCGGTGTGTTTGGGATCATTGTCATGCTGAAAGACCCAGCCATGTTTCATCTTCAATGCCCTTGCTGATGGGAGGAGGTTTGCACTCAAAATCTCACGATACATGGCCCCGTTCATTCTTTCATGTACACGGATCAGTCGTCCTGTTCCCTTTGCAGAGAAACAGCCCCAAAACATGATGTTGCCACCCCCATGCTTCTCAGTAGGTATGGGGTTCTTTGGTTGCAACTCAGCATTCTCTCTCCTCCAAACACGACAAGTTGTGTTTCTACCAAACAGTTCTACTTTGGTTTCATCTGACCATATGACATTCTCCCAATCCTCTTCTGGATCATCCAAATGCTCTCTAGCAAACCTCAGACGGGCCCGGACATGTACTGGCTTAAGTAGGGGGACACGTCTGGCACTGCAGGATCTGAGTCCCTGGCGGCGTAGTGTGTTACTGATGGTAGACTTTGTTACGTTGGTCCCAGTTCTCTGCAGGTCATTCACTAGGTCCCCCCGTGTGGTTCTGGGATTTTTGCTCACCCTTTTTGTGATCTTTGACCCCACAGGGTGAGATCTTGCGTGGAGCCCCAGATCGAGGAAGATCAGTGGCCTTGTGAGTCTTCCATTTTCTAATTATTGCTCCCACAGTTGATTTCTTCACACCAAGCCGCTTGCCTATTGCAGATTCAGTCTTCCCAGCCTGGTGCAGGTCTACAAATTTGTTTCTGGTGTCCTTCGACAGCTCTTTGGTCTTCACCATAGTGGAGTTTGGAGTGTGACTGTTTGAGGTTGTGGACAGGTGTCTTTTATACGGATAACAAGTTCAAACAGGTGCCATTATTACAGGTAATGAGGGGAGGACAGGACAGAGGAGCCTCTTAAAGAAGAAGATACAGGTATGTGAGAGCCAGAAATCATGCTTGTTTGTAGGTGACCAAATACTTATTTTCCACCATAATTTGCAAATAAATTCTTTAAAAAAAAAAAAAATCAGACAATGTGATTGTCTGGATTTGTTTCCACATTTTGTCTCCCATAGTTGAGGTATACCGATGATGAAAATTACAGGCCTCTCTCATCTTTTTAAGTGGGAGAACTTGCACAATTGGTGGCTGACTAAATACTTTTTTGCCCCACTGTAAGTGTCTGTTTATTAAAAGCCAGCAGCTACACTTTTTGTAGCTGCTGACTTTTAATAAACATAAAAAAGGCTGGAACTCCCCCTTAAGTATTTATTTAATGGGATGTCCCATAGCAATGCCACTTGAGGGGTGGGAGAAAACAACCGGCAGGGTACACCCAGACTTGATGCTCTATACTGCTGCTTGCAGCACACTGTGCCCGAAGGCGATATCCTCATACCTCCTTACATCCACCTGATAAAATTTTGTGAATGTATGCACTGAAGACCAAGTAGCGGCATGACATCAGGCCATGGAGGCCTGATGACGCACTGCCCAAGAAGCACTAACTGACCTGGTAGAATGCGCCTCAACTTGAAACAGGGGATTTTTACCCCTTAAATCATACATTTGAATTATCACTTGCCGAATCCACTTGGAGATTTGGAGAGTGGATTTCGATGCTGCCTGTCCTTTCTTAGGACCCTCCGGCAGAATAAATAAGACATCAGTGTTACGAATCTGAGCAGTTTTCTTTAAATAGATTTTCACTGCTCTCACCACATCAAGACAATGTAGTGACTTTTTTTCCCTGGAACATGGTTTTGGAAAAAACTATGGCAGGACAATATCTTGGTTCAGGTGAAAACCTGAAATTACTTTTGGCAAAAAGCCTGGACGAGGGCGTAACACCACTCTGTCCTCATGAAAAATCAAATATGGCTCTTTACAGGAAAGAGCAGCCAATTCCGAAATCCTCCTTGCTGAGGATATAGCAACCAAAAATACCAACTTCCTTGTCAGAAGGACAAGGGGAATATGTTGTATCAGTTCAAATGGCTGTTTTTGTAACACAGACAAAACTAAGTTTAAAGTCCCAAGAGTTCAAGGGGGGGCGTGTCCGGATGACAGAGGGAGCAGACGTGTGAGGCTTCAGCTCCGTCTTCCGAGTGGCATTCTACAGGCATCCTAAATCCGATTTGCTCCGGACCTGCTTTTAACTGCTCCCCACGTTCGTGGGAACGATCCAGTCCAAGCTGGCATCCATTGTGAAATACGGGCCACCCATGCCAGCATCCGTGGTGGAACAGCTACCCCGATTCAGATGGCAAGATGGCGCCAGGACACAGGCAGAGCAGCATGGCGCGCTGCTGCAGCCATCAGTCTCCGCTCCTCACAAGCAACCACAGGCTCTGGTGAGTGAATCTGCCCCTGCTCTCCACGATGCACAGCCTGGCCCCCTGCAGTCTCAGGACTCCCCCCTAGACAGTGAGGATGGCTCAGGCCCTGACTCCCCTCCTGCTGAGCCTACCCTGGCCTCCATCATTCATGCTATGCAGGACTGCAAGACCTCCCTCACTGCACAGATTGCATCAGTCCGCATGGACTTTTCTCTCCTGAAGCAAGATGTGCAAAACCTAAGGGACAGAGCTGGGGACGCTGAAGAACGTATCAGCTCCCTTGAGGATGTTGTCCATCCCTCATCTATCACAGTGAGGGACCATACAGGGCAAATGGTGGCCCTCCACGCCAAAATTGACGATTTGGAAAATCGTTTGAGAAGGAACAACCTCCGCTTCGTTGGATTCCCTGAACGGGCGGAGGGCTCCCACCCAGAAAAATTCCTCTATAAATTCGCTGAGAGACATCTTTGGGACTGACACACCATCCTTCTCCCATGTCATTGAGCGTGCCCACTGCACGCCTCCGCGTCCCCCACCTTCTGGAGCACTCTCAAGATCCATTATTGCACGGATCCTCAACTTCCAAGACAAAGTTGCTATTCCGCGTCTTGCTCGGGAGAAATATCCACTTAAATACAATGGCAATACCATCTCAGTGTACCCAGATTTTTTCAGCAGATAACCAGCGACAACGCACCTCCTTTGCAGCAGTGAAGGCCCGCATGCGTACAGAGGGTCTCTCTCACGCCATGCTTTTTCCCGCCAAACTTCGCATCATTCATGATGGTAAAGCGCATTTCTACACCAACTCCCAAGGAAGCTATGGAATGGCTCAATGATCGATACGGAGCTCCTCCTAGGTGCAGAGCTGTCTGAGGTACTAGATCCCTGCATTCTCTTCTATGTTTGCCTTAAATCGATTGTGGGTATGTCCATCCTTCCATACTGGAGCATCCATTTACCTTGACTATACGAACTGATCCGGCTCTTCATGAAGGTATGTTACGCCTCCCTGCAATAGGCCTGAGAACTATTACCCTGCCATCTTTAATCCTTGCAGATTGAACTTTCTCCCTATCATCAGGCCTTTACCCCCTATAACTCTTGCCGGTTGTTTACTCTACAATCTACTGTATCTGCTGTAGTACTGTGCTGCTTTTCACCCCTGCAATGCTGCTCGGGAGTCACTCTGGATTCCACTACACCCCCGTACCAGTTGGTGGCAAGGCCGCGGCACAGCTCTCCCTCAGTTTAAGGAGGGGATTTTGTTTTTCAGTTCAGGGATCCAAGGCTCGCTATGTTGGGGTTGGTTGAGCAGGGAGGGGGGCATGGGGTTTTATCTGGACTTTCAATATTTTTTTCTTTTTTTGGGGGAACTCTTATTTGGGATTTTTTTCTCCAGTTTTTGAGAAAACGTTTGTTTCTTTTTGTACTTTGGTTGTTCATGTGCATCTCTGCTCTCCTAGTTCTGAATAATGCACATTACCTGATGTTATATTTTTTGCTTGTGCACATCCTGGGAGGGAAACCGGCCTGCAATATGCCGCTACCACTAGCCCACAGGATGTCCACTATATACGGTTCCCAGTGTAATGGCTAACCCGATAAAAATAATTTCTTGGAATACAAGGGGGCTGAACTCTCCTCAGAAATGTTCTCTGGTCTTCTCAGTCTTAAAAAAGCACCGACCCCATATCATTTGCCTCCAAGAAACTCACATGGTTGACTCTAAAACAAGGTTACTTAAGAGGCCATGGTTGGCCAAGTCATACCATGCCACTCATATGGCCTACTCCAGGGGGGTGTCCATAAATCTCTCCATGCGGAGGTTGTTCAAGTCAAGATGGACTCAGGAGGGACGGTATATTGTATATTGTCTCTGTGACGCTTACCCTGGTGAATGTATATGTACCCCCCCTTCTCTGCTGATGTGTTGCTGAAACTGTCTCTCATGCTATTGTTTAGGCCTCCAGGCCCGTTACTCTATGTAGGTGACTTTAATGCTGTCATGGATCCGACTATGGATCGCATGGGAGGAGGGGGCAGGTCATATACCTCCTTTACTGACTGGACCCAGGTCCATGGCCTCACTGAGATTTGGAGATGGAAACATCCAGATGAGCGCCAATATTCTTGTCATTCTGACTCTTTCCATACCATGTCTCGAATCGACCTGGCGTATGGAACTTGGGATGCACTCCCGGAGGTCTCTGCAGTATCGTACTTGCCCCGTGGTGTGTCTGATCATGCCCCTCAGGAAATAGGTCTCCTCCTTCTAGGCTCGGGTTCAAGAGAGTGGCGCTTGAACTCCTACTGGTTGGAGGATGAGATGGTACAGGGTGAGTGTGGGAGAGATATAGCCAGTTATTGGAAAGAGAACTCGGGCAAAGTAGACCCGCTTACTGAATGGGAGGCCTTTAGGACCACGTTACGGGGTACTTTTGTGTCCATAACGGGGGTTTTACGTAAAAACAACCAGCAACTTACGTTGGAATTAGAAACAGCCATGACGGCTGCAGAGCGTGTTTATACCTTTGACCCTAGTCCGACCAACAGAACTGCTTGGTTACAAGGACGCAGATATTATGAGCTCCGTTTACTGGACCTCACGCAGAAACGTATGTTGCAAGCGACACAGAAGTCCTTTGAACATGGTAACAAAGCAGGCCATTTGTTAGCTTATTTGACGAGACCTGAATACGCCCCTATTTCTATCCCACGTATTATGACTACGCAAGGAGAAATTATTGATACCCCGGAAGACATTATGATGACATTCCTAGACTTCTACAAAGATTTATACTCGTCTAGGGCAGACTATACGGATTTTCAGCTGACTGATTACCTGACTCAATCTCGGCCGAGAGTGGAAGAGACCTGGAGGCTCCCCTCTCTGTTGAGGAGATCACAGAAGCTATCTCTCAACTACCGGCACACAAGACTCCTGGCCTAGATGGATTCTCTGCAGAATGGTATTCCCAGTTTAAACATTTACTTTGCCCATTCCTTTTGCGGACTTATAATTCTGCTCTAAAAGATGGGATTCTCCCTCCCACGATGCGGGAAGCCCTAATAATTCTACTGCTGAAACCACGGAAAGATCCCCTTAAATGTAACTCCTATCGTCCTATCTCTCTTATAAATGTGGATATCAAAATTCTTGCAAAAGTCCTAGCCAATCGTCTGAATGCTGTGGTTGCGCAGCTGGTCAGGAGTGATCAAGGAGGTTTTATTCCTGGCAGATCTACGAGAATGAACATCCGTAGACTTTTCCACAATCTTCAATACCCACATGACTGCACCCCTACATGGGTCATTGTGTCCCTAGACACCTGTAATGCCTTCGATAGTGTGGAGTGGCCGTATTTGTTCCAGGTTCTGCAGCGATATGGCTTTGGCCCTCGCTTCATTGCCTGGATCAGGCTTCTCTACACCTCCCCACAGGCGCGTAATATGGGTTAATTTACACATACCTTTTCCATCACCAGAGGCACTAGGCAGGGGTGTCCGTTGTCACCCCTCCTATTTGCCCTGGCCATGGAACCGCTAGCTATACATGTTCGCTGCTCCCCCCACATTAGAGGACTTCCTATATGCACTATAGAAGAGAGAATTTCTCTATACGCGGACGAAACACTGGTGTACTTGGCTGATACTCAGGACTCATTGAGAGGTGGAAGTCTTCGGTGACTATTCCGGGTTCAGAGTAAACTGGGACAAATCTAACTTGTTTCCTTTAGATACTATTTCAGCCTCGCAGATTCATCACCAGTCCAAGCTTCAGGTGGTGTCCTCTTTCAGATATTTAGGAGTCATAGTGCAGCTCCCCTTATATTGATAATAACCTGACTCCTCTATTGGTCCAGCTGCTAGAACAGACTAAGCGGTGGATGGACCTACCCTTAGATCTTATGGGACGGGCTAATACCCTTAAAATGATTTATTTGCCTAAAATTGCTATATGTCCTGTCCAGTGCACTGTGTAGAGTCCCTAAATCCATTTTCAAAAATATAGATACGATAGGCACAGCTTTTCTATGGAGTGGCGGGTCACCCAGGGTGGCGCTGGAAACTCTTCAGTTGCCGGCGCACCTGGCGGGCTTGGCATTTCCCAATTTCTACCTGCACTATTTGGCCTCCCAACTGGTCCATATTCATGACTGGTTTAGCCTAGCTTCAGTGAACGCTTGCACATTCATGGAAGCTTCCTCTATGGAGACTCTCCACAATATTGTGTACCAGGGTCGGACTCCGGCCTGCCCGGGCACATCTGTACTAAACACTTCACTCTCCCTGTTTAAAACGATCGTCTCCAAAATTACCAAAGAATTATGGTCAGTATCCCCTAACAACCCACTGTGGTTTAATCCTACCCTTCAAGAACTGAACTCCATACCGGATCCGCAGCGATGGTACTCCAGGGGGATTAAATACCTGTGTCATCTATATGATGCACAGGGGTTTAAGTCCTTTCAACAACTGCGACTGGACTTTGACCTCCCGGAATCACACATATTCTTTTACTACCAACTCAGACACGCCATCGGAGCCCAGTTTGGTTCCTTAGCTGACCCCACTGTTGTACCGCAACTGGAGAAAGTACTGCGACACCCTGACCCCACTAAACTTATATCTACATACTATGCTGCCCGTCTGACTGACTGTAACCCTAGATTCCGGATGTCCCAGGACAAATGGGCATCTATGGACTCTACCCTTACAGATGAGGACTAGTCGGAATTCAGTGACACCTATAAAACCTTGGTAATAGCCTCCAGGGACCGCATAATCAATATGAAGATCTTTCACTTCTCTCACCTGACCCCCTCTAGACTACACAAAAAGGGTTTAGCCCCCACAGATGACTGCTTTAGAGGGTGTGGCAGGGAAGCTGACTTCTTGCACTGTTTCTGTACATGTCCAATAGTGCAAGCCTTCTGGGGAGAGGTTGGGTCCTTCATCTCACAAGCACTGGCCCTCCCGAATGTTCTTCACCCCAAGAATTGCCTTTTGGGATTTTTTTGGGGCTCTCTGCACATGCAAAGAGACTCCTTCGCACTCTTCATTTTTATGGCAAGAAAACTATATTATTGACCTGCAAGGGCTCACAAACGCCTTTACAGTCTCTCGGGCTGTCACTGGTAATGACTCAATACCACTGTACAGGCTTACATTTGAGGTTCGGAAACGATCCAAAACATTTCATAAGATATGGGGCAGATGACTGGCCAGCCCCCTCACCCTCACATCGGATAGATACGTGCAAGATAATATACATTGTTGAATAGTAGGACCTGTGTCAGATGCATCCTACAGGTGGTCTCATATTGGAGAAAGTGTATTACCTTATTTTTATGTTTAAACATGACAAGACACACCTGGCTTCCCTACTGTTTAATTGTATGTTTTAATACAGGTTGTATGGTTTGGATGCAGTGAATAACCAAAGTTGTTCTTTTTTTTGTATGTTGTGTAAAAAACTTCAATAAACATATCATTAAAAAAAAAAAAAAAGCAGAGACTTGGCCTTTAATAGTACTTAAGGCCAATTTCATTTCTACCCCTAACTGTAGAAAGGCAAAAATTCTGCCTATGCTATATCTCCGAGGGTGCCAACCCTTGGATTCACATAAGGAAACCTAAGCCTTCCAGACTCTATAATATATTAGTTCTGGACGCTGGCTTCCTAGCATTAATCAGGGTAGAGATAACTGACCCGGAAAGCCCACGTTTCTTTAGAATGTGAGTTTCAATAGCCAAGCCATTAAATTTAGAGACCGTAAGGAAGGATGGAATATCGGTCCCTGTGAGAGCAGATCTGGCTGTAGCGGGAAAGGGCCATGGGCCCTCCACTGCCATCTTTACGATTTCTGCGTACCATGACCTTCTGGGCCATGCTGGTGCCACCAGAATTATCAGCTTTCTTTCCAGCTTGATCCTGCAAAGAAGTCGAGGCAGCAACTGAATAGGGGGGAATGTATAGATCAGTAAGAACTGATCCCATGGGGTCTCCAATGCATCCGTTCCGCATGCGAATGGATCCCTTGTTCTGGCCACAAAGTTGACCAACTTCGTGTTGAACCTGGATGCTAGAAGATCCACGTTCGGAGACCCCATATTTGGCAAACAGCCCGAAATATGTCCGGGGTGAAGAGACCATTCTCCTCCTGGGAATAACTGCTGACGACTCAAGTAGTCCGCCTGCCAATTCTTTACTCCCGGAATAAAAAGTTTGCAGAGAGGCATGGAACATTCCTTTCTGCCCAAGTTAGAATATGGTTCACCTCTCTCTGTGCTGAGAGACTTTTGGTGCCGCATTGGCGATTGATATAGGCCACAGTTGTGGCATTGTCGGATTGAATCCTGACAGGACAATCCCGTAACCTGAAAGTCCAGGCCTTTAGAGCCAGAGCCAGACATACTGCCCGAATGTCTAGGATATTGATGGGCAAGATTTTTTCGGCTTTTGACCACTGTCCTTGGACAGTTGTCTTTTCTAGTACTGCTCCCCAGCCTGAAAGGCTGGTATCCGTCGTTACTACTTTCCAGAAGACTGGTCTGAAGGATTTTCCTTTCAGCAGATTCTGGGTTAGTAACCACCAAGTGAGGCATTGGGCCACTCTTGGGGACAGCCGCATTGGCAAGTCTAAAGCTTGAACTGTCTTGTTCCAAGCAGACAGGATACATGTTTTGCAACAGTCTTGAATGGAACTGGGCATAGGGAACCGCTTCGAATGAAGCCACCATGGTTCCTAGCAACCTCATTACAGGAGGTAAATGGAGGGATTGCCATTTGACCTGACCCTCCGCACCAGCTCTCTTATGGAGTTGATTTTTGCTTGAGGCAAGAACACCCTTTCCTGGGCTGTGTCTATGATTAGACCCAAGTACTCCAGCCTTTTTTGCGGTATTAAGGAAGATTTCTCTAGGTTGAGAATCCAACTCAAGCTTTTCAGATAGTTAGTTATAGTGAGTACGTTTTGTTCCAAACTAGTCACTGATTGATCTATAAGTAATAGATCGTCTAGCTATGCTACGATTGTTATGCCCTGTGCCCTTAACCTGGCTAGAGGTGGGGCCAGCACTTTGGTGAACACCTGGGGTGCTGTGGCTAGCCCGAAGGGCAGGGCTACAAACTGGAAATGCTGCTGTTCTAACTCGAACCTCAGAAACTTTTGATGAGCAGGAAATATAGGGACATGCAGATATGCATCCCTGATGTCGATTGATAGAAACTACCGACCTGATTGTCTCCATGTGAAAGGAGCATAACTTCAGGAATTGGATTTAGCTTTCTTAGATCTAGAATGGGTCTGACGTTTCCGTTTTGTATTGGTACCATGAAAAGATTTGAATAAAACCCCAGACCTTGCTCCTTTTTTGGGGATCTGTATGATCACCCTTGAGCTATTAATCGGTCTAGTGCCTGAAACAGAGATAGTTTCTTCTCTGGATCTTTGGGAACGCTTGATCTCAGGAAAACGAGACGGTGGAAAATCTCGAAATTCCAGTTTGTACCCCAGCGTTATCGTGGAGATGACCCATCTGTCCTGAATTTCTTTTTTCCAGACTTCTGAAAATTGCAGACGTCTTCCCCCTACCTTGGTGAGGGGGGTTGCCTCTTCATGACGAGGCTTTAGGATTCTGTTTTGCAGATTTTCTACTCCAGGGCTTCTTTTGAGCCTGGGTCTGACCTTGAGGTTTTCCTCTAGAGTCTGACGGTGGAGGCCGTCGCCACTGCCTAGAGGCGGAAGCCCTTGGCACGGGGGAAAGAGCCCGTTTAGATGAAGGGCGTTTATATTTTCTTTTGACTGGTAAAATAGTACTTTTCCCACTAGAAATTGTTTTTGATATATTTATCCAAGTCTTCTCCAAATAGTCATTCCCATGAAAGGGGAACCCAGTTAGGAGGTTTTTACATGGTGTTTCGGCTCACCAATTTTTCAATCATAGGATTCTACGCATATGTACAAGCATAAGCGTAAGGCCTGATGAATAGAATCTTTAATGGCAAAACGTAATGCCTTAGGTAGCTCAGCCAAATCCTGAGCTTGTTGTGTAGGAAGTAATCTAAGGGCCAATTTAAATTGGTCCTTTAGGGATTGGCAGACGCCTATCGTGGCGACTGCGGGGTGAGTGACAGCACCCGCTATGGAAAGGGCAGATCTTAGCAGGTATTCCAACTTATCTGTTGGATCTTTAAGCATCTGTGCATTGTCTACAGGACAAGTTAAAAGTTATTATTCACATTGGAAATCGTCGCGTCAATTGCTGGTACTTTCCACTTTTTGGAGAATTTCTCCTCTAGAGGATAGCGAATTGCAAACCTCTTAGAAGGGAGGAAATGCTTATCCGGGTGATCCCATTCAGAGAAAAAAAGCTGTTCTATAATGCATGTGCTGGAAACACATGCAAAGGATGGGAAGGTTTTAAAGAACCTAGGGAAGAGGCCGAATTTTCATGAGACTCTGTTAGGGGCAGCATGAAGGTGGAACGAACCATTTCTGTAAGAGATTGTATCAGCAATTTCTCAGTTTGAGAAGCTGAAAAAGGTTCATCTACCGTTGTCTGCTCTATTGAGGAATCATCGGTTTGTCTTTCTTCCTGATCGATTGAGGGTAACACCTCATCGTGAGCCCACTTTTCCCCTTGCAAAGCTGAAATGGGGGAAGGGGACCTAGTACGCTTCTTATCCATCTGAATAGAGGATGCGATTAAAGCCGATAATCTTTCTTCCAAACCCTGGAGGGCGGAGGAGAGGGCATCTTCAGTCACATATCTAGGTGCTGAGATGTGAGAGGCAGTTGCACCATCAATTTGTTTCAATGGCTCACCCTGTGTTGCCATAATTGGTAATTCAGGCGAGAATGACAGCGTGGAAATACAGCTTGAGATCTCAATGCCTGGGGGTGAAATCTTTGCTTTTTTGGCAGGCATAGTCCTAAGTACAAAAAACAGAGGTGCTATACAAATTGCACTAAATCGCTGAAAATGGTCATGACTTTTAAAGCCGCTATAAAGTTCAGCTGAGTGCTGGAAAAAAACTAGCGTCTTTCCTGTAATCGGGAATGCCAGTTTTGCAACCTATATGTGTCCCACAGCTCGTGTGTCCTCCGTGTGCAGGCAGCTTGCTTGTTTGCTCTTCAATAGCAGAGAAGAGACCGACACACCTGTATCTTATCTGTTTTTAGTCTAGCGTGCGTCCTCGTGTACGTTTCACGGCACCTGCATTAGGCCCCGCCCCCTCCAAAAATCCCACCCCCTTTTACATTTAAAATGTTTCCCACACCTGAGTGTGGCGTTTTTCGGGTCCCAGACCCAACACGAGAGATGGGGGGAGGGAGGAAAGGCCGAGACTCCTGCAGTGAGGCACAGACATGAAAAAAATACAGCCAGTAACAAGCTTTAGTGGTATAGTGGGACCTCCGCATCCCCCATGGCGGGGGAGGGGGGGGTATTAAGGGGGGTGAAGCGATGCTGTCCTCTTAACTCTCTGGTCCCATCAGGGGAGAAAGACTTTTGCAGATTTTCCTTCACACGTTTATGTAGCCAGACACGGACTGAGCTATAGTGAAAGACAACAGTAAGGCAAGTGCATAGACTCCATCTAGTGGAGATTTTAAAGGCATGACAACATGATTTCCCTTTAAATGGAAGAAATACATAGGTATTAAAAAGATCTGAGTTTCTTCCTTACCTTATCCTCACCGCAGGATTTAGCCGATTTAACAGAAATCCAACCTTCACCCATCAAGGCGGGCTGTGTTTAGCAAACCTTCAAAGGACAGGGTTCCTAAAAACGGGGTTCCAACTGCCTTGGGCCATGTATAGCACCACATCAGGAAGCTTTAGGTAATGTAACAAAGACCTAAGCCCTGGATTCCTGCCCTACAAAGACGCATTAAAGGCAAAACCTCGTGCTTCGGATACAAGGTCCCAGGTACCATCCACTTTGAACTAGAATGTAAGGTCATTCATCAGCGCTTATTGGACCAAGGTTATAACGAATCTGTTATATACCAAGGACTGGAAAGGGTTTTGAAAATGGATAGAGAGGAATTACTGTCACATAAGCCTAAAACCAAGAGGGAGTATAAAAATAAGAGTAAACCTCATCAACCTCACAATTCTAGTAACAGAAAAACGGGTAAACCTATTACATTTGTAACCACATTTTCCCAAGAATATAATCAAATAGTCAGAATAATAAAAAAGAACCTGCCAATATTGTACACAGAAAAAGATTTAAATGGGATTTTGCAAGCAGGTTGCCTTTTTTCTAGCCGACGTAAAACTATGTAATTTACCTGATCACCTGTATTTCATACAGCCTTCAATATGTAGGCTGTACCACACGTCATTTGAGAACCCATATAGGGGAACACTATTGTGACACAAATAATTCAAACGCTAGAAATATTTTGAATGCAACACGTCACTTTGGGGAATTTCATCAGGGCGATCTTTACTCTTTCCGTTTTAGAGGAATTGAACAGTTGTCTCACTCGCCCAGAGGAGGTGACAGGGAGAGAAGACTATTGGGGAGAGAAGCATGGTGGATTTTTAGATTAAAAACTAGATCGCCTCAGGGGTTAAACCTGAGGTGGGATCTTGACCTGCACTTACATTAAGAATGCCTCTCCCCGGAGTCTCCTCTCTTTTTTTTTTTTCTTTTCCTCCTCTGGTGTCTTTTTTCACATACCTGGATTATTATTTTTATCTTTGTACTTAATGTTTTTTGAATTTCATGGTGTGTTTTAATTATATGTATGTGTGCATGCATGACTGCGTGCATACATGTACATATTATCACTATAGGGTGTGTGAAAAATAGCGTCATACACATGGATCACCCAATATGCATTGCAGCGGATTCCCCTTTTGGATAATTGCCTGCAGTCAATTTAGACAATTAATGGGGTGAGCCAGTGATCCTCAGAGCTACTATTTATTTCACAAGTTTCATGTCTGTATTGTGGTTATGACTAAGGCCTTATGGGCTGAAACGCGTCAACCTTTCCTATTTGCGTTTGTCTACTGTGGCTTGTCAATAAATACGTCAATTTTTTTAAGAGCAACCACCGGAGTGCGGATCATCTTTTCTTCATTCACCATCCACCATCCACGTAGGCCTTAGTGGCACTTTGGATGGATCTGGCTTTTTTTCTGGAGGAATTTAAATCCAGCGCGGATCCCTCCTGGTGCTCTTCAGAGCACCTCTTCACTCGTGACCAACACCTTAGACAATGGCGAAAAAACTGATGTGCTCCTGGGAGGATGGGTTATATAGGGAGTGAACTTCCTTTAAATTAGGGTTTACCAGTGTCATCACCTGAAGGTGGCCTATTACCCATTAAGTAAATACTTAAGGCTCTGTGTCCCGTGATGTACAATAAAGAAAAATAGGATTTTTTTGTACTCACCGTAAAATCCTTTTCTCTGTCGTCCATGGACAGACAGTTCCATAAATCTTGACATGTGGGTTATGTTCCTGTTCATAGGAGAGGACTAGGCAGAACATGTTAGTTATCTTAAAACATGTAACTTTAACAGAGGTGAACAGCCCCGCCCAGGGAGCGGTCCCTCCGTACATAACCCTCCACCCTGTAGTCAGCAGCCTCAGTTCGTAGAAAAGCAGTACAAACTAAAAAAGGAGGGGTGGGTGCTGTGTCCGTCCATGGACGAAAGAGAAAAGGATTTTACGGTGAGTACAAAAAAATCCTATTTTCTCTTTTCGTCCATGGACGGACACAGCTCCATAAAATCTTGACGTGTGGGACGTCCCCAAGCAGTGTCAGAAAAAAGAGGGGTGGGAACAGCAATCAAAAGAAGACTTAACTTCACCCCAAAGAAACAGAGCTCCTCAACGGAGGAGTTGCAACCTCAAAACAGCCGCCTGCAAAACTTTGCGGCCAAAGGAAGCATCCGAAGGTGCACGCACATCAACCTTGTAACACTTTGAGGAAGTGTGAACAGACGACCGGGTCGCCGTCTTACACACCTGCGAGACAGATGCCTGATGTCGTAAAGCCCAGGAGGCACCAATTGCCCTGGTTGAATGCGCCCTGACAGGAAAGGGAGGCGCCCACCCCTTAAGGGCATAGGCCTGGATGACGGTCTGCCTGACCCACCTAGAAAAATGGTGGCGAACGAGACCGCCAGGCCCTTCTGTGGACCAGACACCAAAACGAACAGCGAGTCAGAACTCCGGAACGGAGCAGTAGTAGACCGGTACACCCATAGGGCACGTACCACGTCCAAGGTATGTAGCGCAGCCTCCTTGGGATGCGACGGCCGAGGACACAAGGATGGAAGGACAAAGTCCTTGTGTAGGTGAAAAGCCGAAACTACCTTAGGAAGGAATGAGAGCGTAGTATCGCTTTATCCTTATGGAGGACCAAGTAAGGTGACTTGCAAGACAAGGTCGCCAATTCAGAAACCCTCCTGACCGTTGTAAAGGCAACTAGAAAGGCATCTTTCTGAGAAAGTGTTGAGGAATCTCCCTGATGCTCTCAAAGGGAGGCTCCTGGAGTACCTAGAGCGCCAGATTCAAGTCCCACGAAGGAAGCAATGGTCCAATCGGGGGAACCACGTGCCGGACCCCCTGTACAAACTTACTTACCAGTGAGTGAGTCGCCAGGGATCATTGGAAGACAGCCAAGGCTGAAATCTGTCCCCTAATAGTGCTTAAAGGGGTTGTAAAGGTAAATGTTTTTCACCTTAATGCATCCTTGCGTGGAGGAGTCGAGACAGCTGCCGAGGGACCCCAGAGGACCAGGATCGGGACCCACTGTGTGCAAAACGAGCTGCACAGTGGATGTAAGTATAACATGTTTGTTAATTTTTTTTTTTTTTTTTCCCCTTTACAGATCCTTTAAGGCAAGTTTCAGATCCACTCTGCGCTGTAAGAACAGCAGGAGCCTAGAAACCGAATATGCCCGTGGGCGCCAAGCCATCTCTACACACAGAAATGTATGCCTTCCAAGTGCGATGGTAGATCGTCCGGGAAGATGATTTCCGGGCCCTCAACATGGTGGAGATTACCGAATCTGACAGACCACGGTCCCTTAGTACCTGGCTTTCAATAGCCATGCCGGTAAAGCCAGCGACTGTAAAGCAGGATGAAGTATGGGACCTTGAGACAGAAGGTTCTCCCGCATTGGCAGCCGCCAGGGAGCATCTGCTACCAGTCTCACGAAGTCGGCGTACCAGGGACGCCGGGGCCAGGCTGGGGCGATTAGAATCAACAGAAACCCCTCGGCCTCAATTCTGCGGAGCAGACGAGGAAGCAATTTCATTGTGAGAAAGGCATAAATTTACCTCATACTGACCCCATGGAGCCACCAACGCGTCTGCCCAGGGATCTCTGGACCTGGCCACAAACCGACACCTTGCGATTGAGTCGAGGGACCAGGAGATCCCAACTGGTGTACCCCATTTCTGACAAAGAAGTTGAAACACCTCCGGGTGTATTGACCATTCCCCTTGGTCCAGCATCTGGCAACTCAGACAGTCCGCCTGCCAGTTTCTACGCCCGGAATGTAAACAGCCGATAGACCCGACATGCTCCTTTCGGCCCATCTTAGGATGTGAGCGACTTCCGACACTGAGGCCGAGCTCCTTGTTCCTCCCTGATGGCTGACAGAAGCCACCGCCGTGGCGTTGTCTGACTGTATCCTGACCGGATGCCCTTGAAGTCTCTGCGACCACTTGGAGAGGCACAGTCTGATTGCTCGAAGTTCGAGGACATTGATCGGCAGGCAAAATTTGTCCGGAGTCCAGCAACCCTGGGCCGACTGGACCCCCCAGACTCCCCCCCAACCTGTGAGGCTTGTGTCTGTCTTGATCACAGTTCAATGGAAAGGAAGGCACGACCTCCCGGACTGAAGAGCCGGGGATCTCAGCCACCCTCTCAGGGAAGCCTTGACCAGGTGACTTACCTGAATCCAGAGACAATGGAGATCTGTTCCATCTCCTGCAATACTCGAGTGTGGAATTGGGCATACGGTACTGCCTCGAGGCCCAGAACTCGCATGCAAAAACAGAGAGACAACCATTTGCAGGATGCTAACAATTTCACCGCCGACCGGAGCGTCTGCAACTGCTCCAAAGGAAGGAAGACCTTCGCCTCCAAGGAGTCCAGGATCAAACCTAGGTACTCCAGACGCTGAGTCGGTACCAACACCTACTTCAGTACCCAACCAATTTCCCAGAGGGTCTGACTGGCTATAGACATGTCCTCCTCTAATTATGAGCCAGAAGCAGCTCTCAGAAGAAGATTGTCCAAGTAGCCCACGATAGCGATGCCTCGCTGTCTCAGCAATGCCAGATCGGGGCGAGCACCTTGTTAAAAACTTTTGGTGCTGACGCTATGCCAAATTGCAAAGCGCAGAAACCTCTGATAACTGTTGCAGATGGAGACATGCAAGTATGCGTCCTTGCTGTCCAGGGACGCCAGAAAATCCCCCGGATGGAGCACAGCCATCTCCGAACGAATGGATTCCATCCTGAACTTTCGCACCCTCACAAAGGTATTGAGGGCCCTGAGGTCCAAGATTGGACTGACACCGTCCTTTTGTGGGACTACCAACAGATTCGAATAGAATCCCTGAAACCTTTCCTCCAGGGGCACAGGTAAAATTACTCCGCACCTGAGCAAGTCTCGTACTGCTCCCATCAAAGCAGACTGACGAGCCGGAAGGAGAGGAAGATTTGAGGGAAATATCTGTTTGGTGGACAAGAAAAACTATCTTGTACCCCGAAGTGACCACCTCGCAGACCCACTGGTCAGAGAATAGGGAGGACCACCGAGCTGTAAACTCGCCAAGCCGCCCCCCCCACCCTTGAGTCGGGCGGGGCAAAATTTCATGCGGTAGCAGGTTTGTTCAGCTTCCGCACCCAGGGGCGCTTCTGTCCCCCAGCTGGAGCCTTGTCAGTCTGGGAGGATCTCTGACTGACAAAAATACCGCTTCTGCACGGAATAGGAGGGCCCCGGACAACGGCGCGGCTCCTTCCCCTTAGAGGACTGCGGGAGAAGTGTGCTCTTACCTCCAGTGACATCCTTAATAATGTTGTCCAGCGAGGTACCAAAAAGCCTCTAAAAGACAATCTGCCAGAGCTCTCTTGGATGCTTGGTCAGCGGACCAGCATTCTAGCCAAATCAGGCGGTGCAGTACTACCGCAGATACAAAGGCTCTGGAAACCATTTTACATACACACACTGAGTATGTATTAGTGTATATGTTTTTACTGTGGCGCCGAAGGCGCGCATGTCTTTGGAGTGTGGAAGGAAACCGGAGTACCCGGAGGAAACCCACGCAGACACAGGGAGAACATGAAACTCCAGACAGATGGTAACGGGGTCTGGGTGCGAGCCAGTGACCCCCTTGCTGCCAGGTGAGGGAGATAACCACTACACCACTGTGCTGCCCTCCATTCAGTGAATGTCTGAGACACCTAAGTCGCAGCCAATATAGGTCGCAACGCTGACCCCAGCATGGTGAACCTGGAGTGGGTCCTTAAGAACAACGGACCGCCATGCGCTAGGGGACCACAAGGGACCTCTGCGGCCGTTCCCATTCCTTATCTATGAACTTATCAAAGAAAGTAACATAAGGAAAAACTGTCACAAAGCGGTCAGATTTGTGTGACCCAAAAGAGACAGACTCCTCTGCGGAAGTCCCAGCTGCATCTACCAGCTGGAGTGTGTCCCTCACAGCATCAGAAGTGCACTCATAAGTGCCCTGTCTAGCATTCCCCAGAAGATGGGGGAGGGGCACTTTTTACCCCCCTTACGCCCTTACCCTGGCAACAAATGATTCCAGGACTGTCGGCAGTGCATCCATGGAAACCGCAGGGGCACCATTAGCTGCCGCTAACAATTCAGGGGAAGAAAGGTCACATACTGACTTCATGACCACCCACTGACAGCCCTCAGGGACCAAGTGAAAAACACCTAAGAGTCCACCCTCCTTGGTGCACTGACCAGGGGGGTAACCCAGGGGACTCACCACCCAGGGGGAGACCGCTCAGCACTGCTGCCCACCTTGTATACACAGCATGTGTATGATGAAAAAAAACTGTAAGAAGAATGAGCCGTGCGCCATTCAGAAAGCCAGTGCTAGAGGCCAAAACCCACTCCAAAATGGCCGTCAGACGCCTCAGATAAAAAGGACGCGGACCACAAGAAAATGGCCGCCCGCAATACCGACCTGCGCCATAGCGCGGCCACGACAAAATGGCCGCCAATGGGAATTTTAATAGAGAAAAAAAGCACACAAAAAATGGCGTTGTTGCAGTAAAAAAAAAAAAAAAAAGACGCCCGAGCCCCGAAATGTGGACGAGAAGGCCGTGCAGAGACTTCCCAGGAGACAGACCCACCCCCTCACAGAAGCGGACCCCAGCGCCCCACGGTCCCCCACAGAGAGCCCGGAGCCCCCCCACAGGTACACCCCGGTCGCAGCGGGCCCTAGGGCAGGAGGGGAAAGGGCGACAGAGCAGGGAAAGGAAGGACAGGAGAACCTCTTAGCCCTGGTTCACACTGGTGCGTTTTGACATGCGATTTGGCATGTCAAATCGCATGTCAAAACGGCGGTATTTGCCGCAAATTGCCGGCAATGGCACCGTTCTAATCGGTGCGACGCCGCATCTGAGGCGCTGCACCGATTTCAAATAAGTAGTTTCTGTACTACTTTTTGCGATTTTGGCCCATGATTTACATTGACATCTGTGCCTGCACAGATGTCTCTGTAATCGGGGCCGAAATCGTGACTGACCAGCGGGAGTGAAATCGTGCAAGTTCAGCTGAACTCGCACGGCTTCACTCTGGCAGCCCAGTGTGAACCTGGGCTTAATACCGGGAATGCCCAGCTGTTCCATCCTGCCGAGACAGGAGGAACCGTACTTACCCGTCCCTGCGAGGACTTGCTGGCGCGTCCCTGACAGACCCACAACCGATAGTACGGAGTAGCCGTCGGCCCGGTCCACTGTGAGTGAGACAACAATAGCCCAGTCATATGTGGACCTCGGAGCATGTGCTAACCGGCCACCCCTGAAGCCATGGGGTACGTTGTGGCAGAACCAGTGCAAAGCTAAGGACTGGCACGCTTGATGGCCAGAACTGGGAAGACTACAAGGATCTATAATATCCAGCCTGTCACCCACCTGGCAGTTGATTGAAGATATCACAAAAAAATAAAATAAAAAATTCTTCAGGACTCTGGGCCCAAAGGGAGCAACGTCCTTCTCTGCTAGGCAGAAAAAAAACTGAGTCTGCGGACTGCAGGGTGGAGGGTTATGTATGGAGGGACCGCCCCCTGGGCGGGGCTGTTCAACTGTTAAAGTTACATGTTTTAAGATAAATAACATGTTCTGCCTAGTTCTCTCCTATAAACAGGAACATAACCCACATGTCAAGATTTATGGAGCTGTGTCCGTCCATGGACGAAAAGAGATTTTTTTTTTTTACCTTAATGCATTTTATGCATTAGGGTAAAAAACCTTCTGGGTGCAGCTCTACCCTCCAGCCCCTGTTATACTCACCCGAGCCCCATCTTGATCCAGCAGTGTGCATGAGAGCATCAGCTCTACTGTGTCTCTCTTCCCTCATTGGCTCATACAGCAGCGGGGAGGAGCAGCAATGAGGAGAGAGCGGAGCTGACCCATGCTCTGTGTGTGTGTGAATGGACAATGTCCATGCTCGGGAGCGAGCCTGCTCGAGTGCCCCCATAGCAAGAGTCTTGCTATTGGGGCACTGGATTGATGTCCTGAACGATTTTGTGTTTTCCGCATGAAAGCAGTGAGCTTTTCCAAGTTAGCAAGTACACTATAGTACTAAAAGTATTGGGACGCCTGCCTTTACATGCACATGAACTTTCATGGCATCCCAGTCTTAGTCTGTAGGGTTCAATATTCAGTTGGCCCACACTTTGCAGCTATAACAGCTTCAATGCTTCTGGGGGCTGCCCATAAAGTTTATGAGTGTGTCTATGGGAATGTTTGAACACTCTTTCAGAAGCGCATTCGTGAGGTCAGGAACTGATGTGTATGAGAAGGCCTGGCTCGCAGTCTCTGCTCCAATTCATCCCAAAGGTGTACTATTGGGTTGAGGTCAGGACTCTGTGCAGGCCAGTCAAGTTCCTCCACCCCAAACTCGCTCATCCATGTCTTTATGGACCTTGCTTTGTGCACTCATCCATATCATTTGGTGGAGAGGGGATTATGGTGTGCGGTTGTTTTTCAGAGGTTGGGCTTTGCCCCTTAGTTCCAGTGAAGGACACTGTTAAGACGTCAGTATACCAAGACATTTTGGACGATTTAATGCTCCCAACTTTGTGGAAACAGTTTGGGGAAGGCCCCTTCCTGTTCCAATATGACTGCACACCAGTGCACAAAGTCCAGGTCAAATGATCATCTTGTCAAACATGAACAGCCAAACTTGGATCAAAATTTGGTCTGTCCCTGCTGAAAGGGCTCTATGGCCAGCTTTAGTCTCCTACCTAGAGGCGGCTGCAAATCTGTGTTTGTCTTGTTAAGACAGGTATACTGTAAAGGTTTTTTATTTTCATTTTGTATACTCTGCTAGTTGATGCCCAAGCGTTTTGAGAAACACAATTATATTTTTAGTTTTTTTTCTGTACCTTTTAAAATTTTAATAAAATTAGATTGAAATAAAATTCGTTTGAGCACAATTTTGCATGACCAAGTAATTGCGAGTCAAAGGGAACTCAGCCAAGTGATTGCCAGACCATTGTTCCTAATTTTTACCGACAGTCTGACTGGAATGGTACCAGCTGATTGGAGAAAAGCCAATGTAGCTCCAATATTTAAAAAAGGGCTAAAATACATCCCTGGGAATTACAGACCAGTTAGCCTAACATCAATAGTATGTAAGCTGTTGGAGGGGATAAGGGACTATATACAAGATTTTAGTAACGAAAACGGCACCATTAGCAGTAATCAGCATGGATTCATGAAGAATCGTTCTTGCCAAACCAATCTATTAACCTTCTATGAGGAGGTGAGCTGCCATCTAGATAAAGGAAGGCCCGTAGATTTGGTGTATCTTGATTTTGCAAAAGCATTTGACACAGTACCCCATAAACATTTACTGTACAAAGTAAGGTCCGTTGGCATGGGCCAAAGGGTGAGTACATGGATTGAAAACTGGCCACAAGGGCGAGTTCAGACGGTGGTCCCCCAGGGTTCTATGCTGGGACCAATCCTATTAAAATTGTTCATAATTGACCTGGAGGATGGGTTAAACAGGTCAATCTCTGCGTTTGAGAACTATACTAAGCTAAGCAGGGCAATAACTTCTCTGCAAGATGTGGAAACCTTGCAAGAAGATCTGAACAAATGAATGGGGTGGGCAACGACTTGGCAAATGAGGTTTAATGTTGAAAAAATGTAAAATAATGTATTTGGGTGGCAAAAATATGAATGCAATCTACTCACTGGGGGGAGAACCTCTGGGGGAATCAAGGATGGAAAAGGACCTGAGGTCCTAGTAGATGGGCTCAGCAATGGCATGCAATGCCAAGCTGCTTCTAACAAAGCAAGCAGAATATTGACATGCATTAAAAAGGGGATTAACTCAAGAGATAAAGCGATATTTTCCCACTCTACAAGACTCTGGTCCGGCCTCACCTGGAGTATGCTTTCCAGTTCTGGGTACCAGCCCTCAGGAAGGATTTACTGGAAATGGAGCGAGTACAGAGAAGGGCAACAAAGCTAATAAATAGGGACTGGAGGATATTAGTTATGAAGAAAGGTTACGAGCACTGAACTTATTCTCTCTGGAGAAGAGACGCTTGAGAGCGGATATGATTTCAATTTACAAATACCATACTGGTGACCCCACAATAGAGATACAACTTTTCTGTGGAAGGGAGTTTAAGAAGACATGTGGCCACTCATTAAAATTATAAAAGAGGTTTAATCTTAAGACTTTCCATACAGGGCTTTTTATACCACTTCCATACCCGGCCTATTATGGCACTTCTCTCTTACATGTACAAATCATCATTCTTTTGCTAGAAAATTACTCAGAACCCCCAAACATTATATATGTTTTTTTAGCAGACACCCTAGGAAATAAAATGACGGTCGTTGCAACTTTTTATCTTGCACGGTATTTGCGCAATAATTTTTCAAACGCCTTTTTTTGGGGGAAAAAATGGTTTCATGAATTAAAAAATAACAAAACACTAAAGTTAGCCCAATTTTTTTGTAAAATATGAAAGATTATGTTACGCCGAGTAAATAGATAACAAACATGTCACGCTTTAAAATTGCGCACACTCATGGAATGGTGCCAAACTTCGGTACTTAAAAATCTTCATAGGCGACGTTTTGAGAATTTTTACAGGTTACCAGGTTAGAATTACAGAGGAGGTCTGGTGCAAGAATTGTTGCACGCGCGCCAACGCACGCGGCGATACCTCACATATGTGGTTTGAACGGCGTTAACATATGTGGGTGGGACTTACGTGTGCGTTCGCTTCTGAGCGCGAGCTATTAGGGACAGGGGCGTTTTAAAATTATTAATTTTTATTATTTATTTTTTTATTTTACTAATTTTTTTTTATTTTTACACATTTTTTTACATTTTTTTTTTTTTTATCACTTTTATTCCTATTACAAGGAATGTAAACATCCCTTGTAATAGGAATGGTGTGTGACAGGTCCTCTTATTGACCCCGCATCTCTCCTCCAGGCTGGAAAGTATGAGATTGTGAAAAAAATGTCACCGCTATGATCGTTCTTATGGTGCGCAGAATCACCGGCAGAAGAGAAGGATATCTGAATGATGCCTCTAGCTGCAGGCATCATTCAGATATCCCCCCACAAACCCAGGACGTCATATGACGTCCACCCGGAGGGAGAGAGGGTTCCTGCCGGCGTCATTTTACAATTACCCAGTATGGAAGTGGCTTTAAACTGCGTAGAGGGTTCTTTACTGTATGAGCAGCAAGGATGTGGAATTAACTTCCACAGGTGGTGGTTTCAGTGGGGAGCATAAATAGTGTAAAAAAAAACTATTAGATAAGCACCTGAGCGACCACAACATACAGGGATATACAATGTAATACTGACATATAATCACATGTAGCGATACCCCCAGCTAGGAGGGCCGCTGGTATGATTTGTTTCGGGCCCTGTAACACTGTCAACCCCCAGCAATTTGCTCTAACCTCCCTTAGCACAGTTAGTAGGGGATGATAGGATTGTGTAACCTGTGACTCTTGGCAGCAGCAATCCCACAATAAAGACACACAGCAGTATGGTATAGCCATCACTAACCGTTACCCTGGCACTTTACTGAGAATAATGGTTAAGCAGGTAAAACAGTATACATGAACATATGCAGAGCCCTGCAATGAAAGAGTATTTTAGCAAACAGACAGATATACAATCCTGTGACAAGAAACTAACGGACCCCGCTGCAGCTCTTCTCCCTCGGGCAAGATGGCGCCCAGAAATGTGTACACTGCTAAGTCAGGCCTGACTGTACTATGTGAAAAGTTCTGCAGAGAAAGATCTTCGCTAGCAAACGGTGGTGCACTCCTGGAACGATTTGTAATCCACAAGAATAAAGGGGGTTTGATAAGTTGGTGAACACAAAATTAGTCTACTAGCGCTATTCAATGCACTGTCCCTCCGGCGTGCAACTGCAAACAATAGGATTTTTATAACAGCTTACCTGTAAAATCCTTTTCTTGGAGTACACCACGGGACACAGAGCTAGTCATTACATAATGGGTTAAGGGTCACCAGCGGTGATTGGACACTGGCACAACCAATGGAAGACAGTTCCCCTCCATATAACCCCTCCCATCAGGGAAGTACCTCAGTTTTGTAGCAAAGCAGTAAGGTTCCCATAAGAAGGGGGGGACCTCTGTGTCCCGTGGTGTACTCCAAGAAAAGGATTTTACAGGTAAGCTGTTATAAAAATCCTATTTTCTTTATCGTACACCACGGGACACAGAGCTAGTCATTACATAATGGGACGTCCCAGAGCAATGCTCATATGAAGGGGGGGAGACACAGATCAAAACAGGCCGCTTGCGGACCAGAAGCCCTATACTGCTGCCTGCAGCACACTTCGCCCGAAGGCGGAATCCTCATGTCCTTTCACATCTATTTGATAGAATTTGGAAAATGTATGGACTGAAGACCAAGTTGCAGCTTTACAGATCTGAGCCATCGAAGCCTGGTGGAGCACTGCCCATGAAGCACCTATCGCCCTGGTAGAGTGCGCCTTAACAGGAAAAGGAGGAGTCCTGTTCTTTAAACCATAAGCTTGAATAATTACTTGTCTAATCCACCTGGAAATGGTGGATTTTTGATACCGCTTGGCCCTTCTTGGGCCCATCTGGTAAAATAAACAAAACATCTGTTTTACGTATCTGAGCGGTTGCTTGCAGATACACCTTTACCGCTCTCAGTAGATCTAGAGAGTGTAATAATTTTTCCCCCGCCGTCCGCGGGTTTGGAAAAAAGGAAGGCAGAACAATGTCTTGATTCAAGTGAAAAGCCGACACCACCTTAGGTAGAAAAGCCGGATGGGGTCGTAGTACGATTTTGTCCTTGTGACAAATTAGATAAGGCTCTTTACAAGAAAGAGCTGCTAGCTCTGATACTCTCCTAGCAGAAGCTATAGCAATCAGAAAGGCCAACTTCCTACTCAATATAATTAAAGGAATATGGCGAATAGGTTCAAAAGGTTGCTTTTGCAACACTGACAATACCAAATTCAAATCCCATGGACACAAGGGAGACCTAACTGGAGGATTTATCCTCAGTACCCCCTTAATGAATGTCCGAACTAGGGAGTGAGATGCCAATGGTCTCTGAAAGAAGACTGATAGAGCCGATATTTGCCCTTTGATGGTGCTAAGGGCTAAATTCATATCCACTCCTAACTGGCAAAAAGCAAGAATCCTACTTATTTCATACTTCTGAGGATTCCAACATCTGGATTCACACCAGGAAACGTATGTTCTCCAGACTCTCTGATAGATGAGTCTGGAGGCTGGCTTTCTAGCATTAATGAGCGTAGAAAGACCGGACCAGAGACCCCTCTCTTTTTTAAAAATGTGGGTCTCCGCAGCCAGGCCGTCAACTTTAGCCTTTGTAAGGAAGGGTGGAATACTGGACCCTGTGACAGCAGGTCGTGTCGAAGTGGAAACTTCCAGGGCCTTCCTATCGCCATTTTTACAATCTCGGCGTACCAAGGCCTCCTGGGCCAGTTTGGGGCCACTAGGATTACTGGTATTCCCTGCTCCTTGATCCTGCGAAGCAGTCTTTGTAGAAGAGGGATCGGAGGGAATGCATAGATCAGTGAGAACTGATTCCATGGAGTTATTAGAGCGTCTGTATTATTAGAGCGTCTGTCCCGTAGGCTAGAGGATCTCTCGTTCTGGACACAAAGTTGTCCAATTTCTTGTTGAACCTGGCAGCTAGCAGGTCTACATCTGGGTTTCCCCATCTCAGACATATGGCCTGAAGGATCTCGGGGTGAAGAGACCACTCTCCTGGTAGCAGCTGCTGACGACTCAGGTAGTCTGCTTGCCAATTTTCTATCCCTGGAATGAAGATTGCAGAAAGGCAAGGTACATGCTCTTCTGCCCATGCCAGGATCCGGTTCACCTCTCTTTGGGCTGCCCGACTGCGGGTGCCTCCTTGGTGATTGATGTAAGCTACTGCAGTAGCATTGTCGGATTGAACCCGAACTGGGTAGCCCTGTAACCTGTATGTCCAGGTTTTGAGGGCTAGATATACCGCCCGGATCTCTAGCACATTGATGGGCAGGATCCCCTGAGTCTTGGCCCAGGTTCCCTGGGTAGAAGCCTCCTCGAATACTTCACCCCAGCCCGATAGGCTGGCATCCCTAGATACCACCTTCCAGGCCACTGGGAGGAAGGACTTTCCCTTCCGTAAATTCCTGGCTTCTAGCCACCAATCGAAGCTGTGGCGTACTTGTGAGGACAGGCGCATGGGTATATCCAGAGCTTGGCTCTTCCTGTTCCAGGAAGCTAAAATATTGCCTTGAAGTAGTCTCGAATGAAACTGGGCGTAAGGGACCGCCTCGAAGGAGGCTACCATCTTTCCCAATAGTCTCATGCAAAGGCGAATAGACGGCCTCTTGTTTGCTTTGACCTTGTGGATCAGGTCTTTCAGAGACTGTATCTTCGGTTCTGGCAGGTATACCCCGTTTTGGGCTGTATCTATGATCATGCCCAGGTACACTATCCTTCTTTGGGCCTGGAGAGAGGATTTTTGTAAATTTATAATCCATCCTAAATGCTCCAGGTATCCTACTGTAGTGTGTACAGCGAGACCCAATCCCTCCTCTGACTGATCTATTACTAGTAGATCGTCCAGATAGGCTGTTACCGCAATGCCCCGTGTTCTTAGGTTTGCTAACAGAGCTGCTAGCACCTTTGTGAATACTATGGGCGCGGTGGCTACACCAAACGGCAGAGCCACAAATTGAAAGTGGCGATCTTCTACCGCAAACCTTAGGAATCTTTGGTGAGTGGGGAGGATGGGTATGTGTAAATGTGCGTCCTTGATATCTATGGGCGCCATGAATTTTCCACCCTTTAAAGTGGCGGCCACGGATCGGATCGTTTCCATTCGAAAATGGCGATCGTTCAGGAACCGATTTAGGGATTTTAGATCCAGGATGGGTCTGACATCTCCATTTGGCTTTGGAATCACAAAGAGGTTTGAGTAAAAACCTGAACCTCGCTCTTTTTGGGGTACGTCTGTAACTACCCCTTGAGCCATTAAGTGATTCAAACCTTTGAAGAAGGATTCTCTTTTTTGTGGATCCTTGGAGAGTCTTGAACCTCGGAATTGAGAAGGTGGGATCTCTCGAAATTCCAGTTTGTACCCTGAGGATATTGTGGATACTACCCAATTGTCCTGGATTTCTGACCACCAAGTCGCTCAGAACTGACAAAGCCTTCCTCCCACTCGGCCGAGCGGGGGCGCCCCTTCACTGAGAGGCTTTGGGGGCTTGCTTATTAGCTCTTGCACCCCACGGCTTCTTGTTCTTCTGAGCTTGCCCCTTGGCTTTTGTGGGCGGCTAAAACAGGCCGCCGCCACTGGTTGGAGTCAGATTTCCCGGGAGCTGGGGAGAGAGAGCGTTTAAAACAAGATCTCTTGTTTTCTTTCTCTCAGGTAAAAGTCGTTTTACCACTTGATATCTTCTGTATATATTTTTCTAAATCTTCCCCAAATAGGCGTTCGCCATGGAACGGGAACTTGCCAACAGCTTTTTGCATGGGGTTTCCGCTGACCAATGCTTAAGCCAAAGTACTCTGCGCATCTGTACCAGCTGGAGTGTAAGGCGTGATGCCTGTATGATTGAATCTCTCATGGCATCCACTGTGAAGCATAAGGCTTTAGGCAAATTTTCCCAATTTCTAGCCTGCTCTGAAGGCAGTTCCTTCAGCCCCTGCTTTACCTGTTGGCTGATGACCTGACACATACCGACTGCTGCTACTGCAGGTTGGGTAATTGAGCCGGCCAAAAGGAAGGAGGATTTCAACTTCCTCTCAGAAGGATCTTTTAAACCCTTGTACATTATCCACCGGACATGTCAGGTTTTTATTTACACAAGAAATAGCCGCAACTACCGCAGGCAGGCTCCATTTCTTTAAAAAAATTTCCCCCATAGGATAAAGAATGTTAAACCTTTTTGGAGGTGAGAAACGCTTATCTGGATGTTGCCAGTTTGCGTATATTAGATCCTCTAGTAACGGATGAACCGGGAAGGAGCATGCACCTTGCAGGGATCTTAATGACCCTAGGGAGGAGACAGGTAATTCCGTTACCTCCGCAGAGGTTAACTTAAATGCACTGCTATAGCATTGTACCTGTGACCTTAAAATCTGGCTCCTCATCCTCTGCTGATGTAGCCTCCTCCTCCTCATCCTCCTCCCTCAGGTACTTCTGAAGGGAGGTCCAATACTGGAAGAGACCTGCTTCGCTTATTGTCCCTTTTTAGAGGACTTAGCGATTAAGGTAGCAATTTTTTCCTCCAGATTATTTAGGGCAGCTGATAAAGTGTCCTCAGTGACATATACAGGCCCAGGCTTCACTCGGGAAGCCGCCATACCTGACAGAGGTAATGGCTCATCCTGAACAGGTGCATTTAGCAACACAGGAGAGAAAGGTACCGAGTCAGCACAGTTAGAGCCTCCTCTCAGGCGGTGGTGCTTTCTTATCTCTTTTTGTCCGTATTACTTCCCCTGGAAGGCTTACTGTTTAGACAAAATACAAGGTACCTAAATGCATATACTACCGTGTTCAGTTTAGCAAATACATTAAGTATGCAACTTTTAACACATAACTATGCATAACATGGATGTCTTCTAGGAAGTACCCAATCCAACCACATGGAGTCTTACGTCCCTGTATAGCTGCTGTGTTTCTCTGCCAGGAACAAGAGAACTAACGAGCTTGCTTGCTGCTGCAGTGCTTCTCACACTGACAGTCTTTTAAATTTGGCGCCGTTTCTGTGCCTGCGCGCGCCACGTGCCCGCGCACGCCTTCGCCCCCCCCCTCCGATAAAGCGCGCTCCCGCGCGCGCGGCCCTTAGCGCTATGGCGGTGGCCATAGTGAGAGAGGACTCTCATCAGCCCTTGTTCCCACTTACCTTCATCTGCAGGTGTCTGGTCGGCCACCGAAAGGAGGATCGGGGTGCCCCAGCAAGCTCAGCAGCGGAGGTGACGAGCAGTGTACTTCGCCGAAGCCGACACTGAACAGAGTGAGGTGAGTATATTCAGCTCTTTACTCCCCCCAGTGGTGGAAAAAAAGAAGACATCCATTTTTTGAAAAAGGTCCCAACCTAGTTATGGACCTTCTAATCTCACCTTATCCACGCCGCAGGTTTTTCTGCTGAAAGATTTCAGACAGATACCAAACTTCACCCTTCACGGTGGGCTATGTGTGCCAACCTTCAGGGATATGGGTTCCTATTTAAAGGATACCTCTCCCCTGGGCCTTGTACAAGACTCTTACCAGGACTTTATAGCAAAATAGCGAAAGTGCTGGATCTTAGAGCCCAGTCCTCCGAAGAGAGACATTACAGGCGACGCCTCATGGATGAGGCCCGGATCCCATCCAGATTCAGCTCATTTGTAGGCGTCTTGGATGGATCCGAAAGCATAGCTCTTTTACCCCCAGAGGGTCTCTTTGGTAGAGCTTTCCTTTAGCACCTCCTAACGCGTCCAACACCTTTCGACACTGGCGAAAAAACTGAGGTACTTCCCTGATGGGAGGGGTTATATGGAGGGGAACTGTCTTCCATTGGTTGTGCCAGTGTCCAATCACCGCTGGTGACCCTTAACCCATTATGTAATGACTAGCTCTGTGTCCCGTGGTGTACGATAAAGAAACTAACGTTAGTTCCGAACAACAGTTACTGGGTCTAGAGATCCTGTATTATTCTCTGAGCAGGTGCTTTCTCACCCAACCGAACCAGTCAACGTCCGTATCTTCCGTTGCTGTGTCTCGGTACACAGATTCCACGACACCCGGGTCTTCGGTCCTCCTGGCAGCAGCAGACGGATGGCAGGATGAGACATCCCTCAGGCTCCTTGGTGGAAACGGAAGGCTCTTTGGTAATACAAGGCCTAGGCTTCAGGCCCTGTCTGGAACAGCAGACTCAGCAGAGAGTTCCACTTGCTGGGCGATCGATGTCCAAAGAGAGCGATCTCCGGCCCGCCCTCTTGTTAAATAGCCCACCCCAGCAGTCTTTGCGTGGGGCAATGCACCCTGGGTGTCCCGTTGTGCCCTGGGTAGGGTAGTCTCTGGGTTGTTTAAAGCAATACCCCGCTACACAAACATAGGTTGGACTTGTGTCTTTTTCAACCTCACCTACTATGTAACCAAGTAAAGTATCACAGTGATGAAAACTGAAAAATGGCTTGACAGCAAGGGGGTTAAACATGCTGGTCTTCAAGTGGCTGTCCCATTTTCAATATAGTGTGCGTATCAATGACCCAATAGGGAAAATTACTAACGCTCCAGGTGCTGATCGGTCTAACAACTAAAATGAGCAGCAAGAGTGGTCTGGGTGTGTCCAAATATTCACAGCAGGGAGAGTAGAATTTCTGTGTCCCTTTCAGCGCATGGGTAACAATGAGGCAGCCAGGAGCTCTGTAAGATATTGCAGAACTTGCAAAAACCTAGTAGAAGTGGCCTGGGGATCCCTGTGCACTAAGCTCACCCACTTTGTCACAGTGTAAAGCGCACAGAAAGCAGGGCCTTGCAGTAAATGCAAGTGCCCTTAGGTAAAATTTCAAACAGAGGTGTGAAAACAAACCTAAAAATAGAAGATACTATTGTAAAAGGTAGATGTAAATTAAGAAATAGGCAGCCACCAAACTGGGAACCCCTACTTGGGGACCAGCACCCTAATAGGACACACTCATATGCACAATTACCAGAATTTTTTCAAAACACCTGAAGTATAAAGGAGACTGCATGCTCTAAAGATGAAAATAACACTTCTGTGAATACACAGCAAGGCCCTTGCTGTAAGCAATGACCAGACAGGTCACAGCAGGGTACACAGATCTATCACAGATACACAATATTTCAGTGAATAGGGAAGACCTGCACTTGCTAGCTGACTGGAGAGATTTCAAGACTTTATATATCCAGCCTGAATCAACCACCTGCTACTTGATTGAAGAAAACCTTATAAGAAAAATATTAATTCAGCAGAGCTAAAGAAAAAAAGTCTTAACTCTTCAGGACTCTAAACTAAACCGAGCAAACTTGGTAGGATGAGATTAAAGCCTATAGTGTACTGGTATCCTTAACTTTGTTTAGTGTCCAAACCCTACTGTAGATACCAGTATAACCCAGAGTATGGAGTCTGTAAAACTATGCCCCTAAATGGATGGGTCTGTGTGCCAACATTCTTCAGTGTCGACAAAAGGAAATACAGCATAAGCAGGGACTAAGTATTTGAGAAACCCAAAAATGTGTCAGATGCTAAAGATTTTTTAGCAATACAGCTCTATAAAGAGCAGCAGAGCAGGTGAGTATCTATAACCTTTCTTTGCAGGCAGGGTTTATATTGTATTCTTAAAATAGCAACAGATTGGCTTTCATTTTGCAACTTATGCCTAATCCCTTGCCAAACTATTATAAAGAATGCATAAAAATTTTCCCAATGTGAGCAAGCTTTAAAGTACAGTAAAACCTTGGTTTGAGAGCGTTTTGCAAGACAAGCAAACTTTAATTAATTTTGACTTGATATACAAGCGATGTCTTGATATAAGAGTAGCGTCGTGTCACAACGGAGTATAAAATAGAAGAGAAGCGCCTCTAAGAGTAGCAATATGGTTACATTTAATGAAGGTACAACATTTTGAAACTCACATGGTTGATGATTTAAAGAGGCACATCTAAGTATGCAGGCATCCAGGGTAAAGCTGTCCACATAGACCATACTTTGCACCATCATTGATGTTGTCCCTTCCACGAGTGGTTCAAGCCTCGCTTTCAGATTGCTCTACTGCAGGGTAGTTTTCCCGGTCACAATTGCAGACTGACAGTGGTGAGACCCGGCGGTGCGGGGGATGGTCTATGTGGATCGCTTTACCCTGGTCTCCTGCACACTTAGATGTGCCTCTTTTAATCATAAACCATGTGAGTTACTAAATGTTGTACCTTCATTAAATGTAACCATATTGCTTTTCTTTTATACTCTGTAGCTCCTGCTGGATTTTGCCTCTAATCCCCTTGGGGAGGCTTCCATTCGTGGATGGACATTTTATGGTTACACAACCTATGACATTGCTATAATCGTTCTATATGGAACTGAAGGACTTATGAATAAATGGTTTTGGAATGAATCATTTGAGTATCCATTATTTCCTATGGGAAAATTTGCTTTGATATACAAGTGCTTTGAAATACAAGCATGCTCCCAGAACGAATTATGCTCGCAATCCAAGGTTTTACTGTACCTAGAAAATGTATAAAAATAAAGTGCCAGCATGAAAACCAGTACTGGATATATGAATAATGTACGTCCAACTTTACCTGACTTTCTGTATCCATTGACTCTTCCCGACGTGACATTTTTACTTCAACTGAAAGGTCCCCCTGGAACACAGATTTGCAAAAAAATTAAAAATATGTCAAAATTCTATTACTATGTACGCCTAATATTTGAACCTAAGCTTATTTGGGTGTGGAAATTAATTAGGTTTAGATACATTTTTTATTACTCTGCACTTTTAAACTTTTTACATTTTAGTTTTGTAAAGCCCCACAAACATTTCTTCCACTCCTTCACATTCTCTCATTAATAGTACTCACTGGACTGTTGAAGTCTCTTCCTTGGCTTCCTTTACTGTTTAGACTTCCAATTTCAGTCTGGGAACTGGACTGAGAAACCCCCTCAAAGAATGGTCTAAATAATTAAACAGACGATACATATAAAAAAGTGACCTGCCCAAAGTCAGGACAATGGTGATAAAAATAAAATAAAATAAAATGAATGCAAAGAGAAAAACCTGTACCTCAGTTTTGGTTTCGGGGTGCTGAGGACACTCTCACTTTCTTCTAACTCTGGACAACTGTCACTTGGGTTAAACATCTCCAGGCTATCATATAAATCATCAAGATCTTCTTCCCTAATCTCATCACGAGATACATGATCCAAACCAAACCCAACCTTGAAAATAAATTTATGGGGGAAAAAAAAAAAGCAAATTTAGCTTAACAGCCTCCACCTTGCTTTCCCATTACACAGCTCTATAATAAATTCAGAAAACCCAATGCATTTAAAATAGCATGTTTTTTTTTTTTTGCTAGTCATACTTACCTTGGTGGATGCAGCATCAGACCAATGCTGCAGCTGTCTCACGGCATCACTGCACTGAGAACCGAGCCACCGAACATTGCCGAGGGCTCGGTCCTCACTCCTCCCTGAGCAGAGCGATGCTGACTGTCAGTCAGCATCGCTTCTGCTCCACTTCCTAATGCTCATTGGAGCGCTGAGCTGCGGAGGGGTGGGGAGCGGTCGTCTCAGAGGCTCGCTGAGACTGCCATCAATCAAGGCAGCTGGCGGATACAGGCTTGGAAGTCGGGATGACGCGTTGCCTCGACTGATGGCAGTGACCTCAGCGGAGAGCGAAATTCAGACCGCTCTCTGCTGAAAACGGGTCACAGGAGTGCAAAACGAGCTGCACTCCTGTGACCCATAGGAGAAGCCCAGCCTAAAAAGCTCAGGCTGGACTTATCCTTTAAGAATGAGACATTCTGACAACAGCAAAAATAACAATGTTTCAATAAATAAAAATTAGCTGTTAAGTATAGTAGTATCCCCTAATTATCTCTGCTGCCATCATCATCTTCACACATGTGGAAAAAAATAGGATTTTTGTGCTCACCGTAAAATCCATTTCTCTGACGTCCATGGACTGACAGCTGGATACTGTAAACGTGTTCTCCTGTGAGCAGGGACATATACCCACACGTTTACAGTATCCAGCTGTGTCAGTCCATGGACGGTAAGAGAAAATAGGATTTTTGTACTCACCGTAAAATCCATTTCTCTGACGTCCATGGACTGATACAGCTGGATACTGTAAACGTGTGGGTATATGTCCCTGCTCGCAGGAGAACACGTTTACAGTATCCAGCTGTGACAGTCCATGGACGGTAAGAGAAATATATATTTTTGTACGAAGGACACAGAAATGCAGTAAATTTATGACATCTGCCTTCAGAAAGTGTGTAAACTGGCAAAACAAGAACATTAAGCCAGCCTCTGTATAGCCAAATCTCCAATCCTCATGCTTCAGTTTTGCGAGAAAGCCATATATAGGACCTATATCACAGAGGGGTGGGACCGGTTCATTTTATTTAAATTTTTTTTAAGATTGGTTGTTAAAATTTCTTTGTTTACTGCACTTTCAGCCCTATTCTCAGGTTACATTGCCTTTACATTACTATTATACATAGCAAATTGCCATGTGTATAATTGTCATCAATGTAACTCATAAGCAAACCATCTTGAACTAGGTTACCTTTCCGCACTTGCAACAACAGCTAAACAATATTAACTATATTAGAGTGTTTAGTGAATAGGGACAGGATACCCATGTGCACACCAAAATGTTTTGTACCTGTGCAACTGTGCAATATGTGATGACTGTTCTATGTGATCACCATTTATTTTGTATACCTGACAAAACCCCAATAAAAAGACCATGTTGAAAAAAAAAAAAGCCCTGGAGAGAATACTGTATTAAATTATTTAGGTCAGTCTTACAATCTAAGAATCCCATTATATATACCTAGGAAACTACAAGACAAGAATGCTAACCACTTACCACCATGCAACATACAGAAAGGTGAAGGTAAGGACGATGCATGAGGACAGAGTGATAAAAACATTAGGGTGACTTAAATTTAAGAGATGAACAGAAGGAGAATAACAAAATGTAAAATAATTAGGTAAACCATAAAGATCAATAGATTTACATCATAAAACTACAGGTCTTTATGGCATAAATGACTTTACTTCTTCATTTTGCAACGCTTACCTCCAGCTAATTCTCTGAAAAGAAAAAAGATTGTGTACTGCATCCATTACATGTAAACACAGTTATCCCAAAGGATTTGCAAACAATTTTTTATAATGCATTCCATCCTTACCTCTTCTGAAACTTTGAACCTGTTTAAGAGGGACTTGAGCTTCTGCTTTATGTTTGGCTGCTGTAATCGAAAAAGTATTGTAAAAAATGGGGAAAAAAAAAAAAAACCACCACACCGCAATATTTTGTTATGCTATTTTCTGAAATGTCTGGAGGTTTTCAAAATTACACATACTAAACCTTATAATATGGAGCATAAGCAATATTGGGGCACAAGCACTATTGTAGGATATCAAAATCATCATTCAGTTGAACACAAAATTGCCTAGCCTCAAGCAACTACACGTGGTCTTTACAAACAGGATATGAAGTTTTGGTTGAGCAATCAGCTTTTAGATTAAGGATCTTGCTGCAAGTTAACACTGAACCTAAGAAACTAGACAAAAGAGAAAAACTGCTCAGAATAGACAAAAAGCTCACTCTAGTTATGGCTGATGAGGCTTGGATTTTCCTTCGTGATTTCTTCACCTTCCGGACATCATCATCTTCATAAAAAAAGTCCTAAGACACAAAAAAAATTAAAAAAAATAAACACAAACACACACACACACTTTATACATAGGATTTATATAAAAAATATCAAAGTTGGCTAAATATTAAGTCAGCTCTCAAGAACTAGCTGAAGACACATGAAGCAGAAACTTGGCCTGTATATTGCAAAGATTCCTGAGACAATACCGATGACATATACTGTCATATACTGTGCACTGAATGATTAACCTGCCAAGGATGTAAATGTTGTCACCTGTTTTAAAAATACCAACGTTAAAGAGGAAGGCTAATATACAGTATTAGTCTAATCTCCTCCTGAGACTGGCTTAAGGATTCTATATCCAACTCCCCCTCTGAGCTGTGACCGGATCTGGCTAGGCTTTCCATTTCCCCCCTTTCTTCCTCTGCTTCCTCTATCTGCTCTAGAGGAGGTGGTTGTGAGGGTGGGAGGAGGGCACTGGGTCCCCTTGTAAAGAGGCTTTCTTGGGAAGATGTGCCTTCTCTAGGGGTAAGCTCCTCTGTCAGGACCTTGGGATGCTGACTGTCCAGCGGCTTCTTGGAAGGCTTTAACTGTTGCCAGCATTTCCGTCTGCATAGAGGCAAGGAAATTTTTCATCGTTGCAGAAGCCTCCTTCCCTGCTAAATTATTTATACATTTATAGCAAAAGGCCTTCTGATGGGACTTAGGGAGTTTATCCCCGCAGTTCCCACATCTTTTAGAGGAACTACTCCCTGTTGCGGCAGGAGGTTGTACTGAGGCCTCCAGGGTTCCGCTGGGGGGTTTCTGAAAGACAAGAGATATAGTATACATGCATAACATTGCTTTGTCTTTCCTTAGGACTGCAGGTTTGTACTGGGGAGGGGAAAGGATAAGCGAGCAGTAACGTCCAGTTCCTGTACTGGCTGGTCCCTGGATTTCAGATCCCTAAGGGCCAGGAACTCTCACTCCCTTTCCTTTCCAAGGGGGTCTTGTACTCACCGGTCCCCGACCTGGATCTGCCTGCAGTCGCAGTGGCCTTCCCTTCCTCTTGCTCCATGAGAAGGTTGGCTGGGTCCTGGGCTGCGAGTACCGCTAGAGAGGCTGGTACCGTTTAGCCGACCACTTCACGCCATGTCCGCACCGCTCTCCACGCTGTCTCCCGGCGTCTATCACTTCCTGGTTGCACCGAGTCAGCGGTGCCACCCACTTCCTGTGAAGCGGCCGCTCAGAGCAGTGCTTCCTCCCCAGAGAATCCGGAAGTGAGGAGAGCGACCTGACGGAGGTAATTTTTAACTACAGCGATGGCGCACACTCCACGCGGCCAGAGCGCTGGTCCATCTTGGGGGCGACCTGTGAGAAAGACCGAAGCCTACAGGTTAGTTCAGGTCTCCCTAAAACCTGTCTCAACAGGGGTACCCATCAGACCCTCCCCGGTCTATAGGTTTCTTAAAACCAAACCAAACATGTCGCTGTGTTCGGGAGAAACACAATCAATACTGGGGGATCAAGAAGAAGGGTGGGGCCTTATAACAAGCTGTCAATTGATTGTGTTTCCTGTAGGGAGGAGACCTCATCTCTCAGGTGTGCCGTCCTGGAAGGTGACAGGAGAATACTGTAAGATTCCGATTAAAAGTGCTTTCCCCCCTCTTATTACTTTGCTGCATACAGTTTGTCAAAGGGATCAGTGTAAATACTTGTTTTTTTACTAGCTTTGGTTTGGTCATGTGTTAGTGAGAGTTCGACAAGAGTTCCACAGTTGTAACGTCACCCACGGCTTCCATTGCCGTTGCTCCCTCACTAAAATTAATACAATAAGAGTGTTTTTACTGATCTAATTTTGGAAACGGTATGCTGCTTTTACCCAGAATTATATTAGCCTTTACTTCCACTTAAGTTCATATTTTGGAGAAAAATAATAAGTGCACATATTTTTGCAGGAAAAAAAAAGTGTGTATTTATTATTTCCTGCAGGAGCTTGCAATGCATTGTACCCCTGATCAGGGGTACAATGTCAGGATACTATAGATATGCCCTGCAGCTTTCAGCTAGTACCTCTGAAACAGGCTGATTGTTTGCAAGCTGCAGGGTTTGTGAATGACCTATGAGACCCTACTCATCAGCGCTCTCACAGTCCATTGAGAACTACAAGCTATCAGCCACAATAGATGATGGTACTTGCAGGGATTGCGCGCGCATCCCTGTACTGTCGGTGGCGTCGTGTCACAGAGACACCGCTAGTCAACGACAGGGGTGAACAGCCGCCGGCAAGTGCGGTTTACCCAGTGATCGGCCGTGATAAAGTCACGGCTGATCACAGATTGTAATGCCCCATTACACGCTGCATGCGCAAGATCGTGAGCGCGCTGCGCGTGTCCTTTGGTGGCAGTGTGTTCCCGGGAACACTGCTCGTCACCGACGATGGTACACAGCCATTGGCCAGGGCTGTGTACCACGTGATCGGCTGTGATCCATTCACAGTCTGATCACTAAATGTAAACACAGATTTGTAACTAACTGTTGCCAGCTCTTCTTCTCCTCACACACCGTTTCCAGTGTGAGGAGAGAAGAGCCAGGAGCAGTGAGTTACAGATCTATGTTTAGTAGTGTCTGCACCAACACCACACCTGTCCCATCGCCCCCCCCCAATTGTCATCTGTCACCCCATAAGTGCACCTGTCACATAAGAGACTGCCATCAGTGACCATCAGCGGTGCAACCGTCACCCATCAGTGACCGTGCCCTGTCACCCATCACCCATCGAATACAGTAACGATTCGGATTAAGAATGAGTCCCTCCTAAAAGGGCACGGCACTCTGGAAACCAGGCAGCCGCCAGCAGCCAGGATTATATTCCCAGGCCCAGTACCAGCTCTGCCACCACCAATAGGCCCCGGGAACAAAGGCACAGTACCAGCGCTGCCGTCAGCAATAGGCCCCAGGAACAAAGGCCCAGTACCAGTGCTGCCGCCAGCCAAAGGCCCAGTACCAGTGCTGCCGCCAGCCAAAGGCCCCGCGAACAAATGCCCAGGGCCAGTACCGGTGCTGCCACATCACACCCTAGTACCAGCACAGGAAATTTAACTCCCCCAACTACTGGAGCGTCACGTCCTCCAAGAGCCAGTGCTACATACATGCCAGATGGTCTTGCCAACCCAGCATGGCTGCCTTCCGACTCGGGATCACCAATTATTCCCCCTTTCACAGCACAGCCAGGTGTGCAGGCCAACACTCAAAATTTCAGAGAGGTTGATTATTTTCACCTTTTTTTGCCCGACACTATTCTGCAGTTCAATGTGGACCAGACAAACTTATATGCCCAGCAGTATATTGCCAACAACCCCCAATCATCTTATGCCCGTCCATTTGAGTGGAGAGATTTGGATTTGAAGGAGTTCAAAATGTTTTTGGGCCTCACCATAAACATGGGGCTTAAAAAAAAAAAAAATCAAGAACATGCCTATTGGTCCATGAAACCCATCTACCACATGCCCATGTATTCTTACGTAATGCCCAGGACCCGATATGAGATAATGAGATTCTTGCATTTTAATGACAACACCCAGTGTCCTCCCCCCAATAATCCAGATTCCGATAAGCTGTATAAACTTCGCCCACTGATAAATTTCCTTTCCAAACGATTTGCAGAACTCTATGTCCCAGAGAAACATATATGTGTGGATGAGTCCCTGGTACCCTTTTCAGGCCGGCTAGGAATAAAACAATATATTCCTAGCAAAAAGGCCAAATACGGTGTAAAATTTTACAAGCTCTGTGAGAGAGTCACGGGCTATCTTCATGCGTTCCGCATATATGAAGGAAGAGATTCCCAGCTCCAGCCCCCTAAGTGCCCGGCCTACATGGGCACAGCTGGAAAAATTGTATGGGACCTGGTTTACCCACTTCTAAAACAAGGATATCATTTATACCTGGACAACTTTTATACCAGCCTGCCCCTTTTCAGACACTTGTACCTCGAAAAAACCCTGGCCTGCGGAACCTCCAGGAAAAAAAGGAAGGGCTTCCCACAATCAATTGTGAACAAAAAGCTGCGAAGAGGGGAAAGAGCAACACTGAGGTGCAAAGAAGTGCTGGCCTTGAGGTGGAAGGATAACAGGGACGTGCACATGATGTCCACCATTCATGATGACACTGCAGTTGTAGTTCAGCGAAGACGACGAGGTCCCATTGAATGTGTCCAGGACTATAATCTCTACATGGGGGGGGGGGTGGATTTCTACGACCAAATGATTCAGCCCTATTTGTCTATTAGGAGGTCCCGATTCTGGTACAAGAAGGTAGCAATTTATCTCATCCATTTGGCCATGTATAATTCCTACTTAGTTTACACCAAATCCACAGACAACCGAGCCCCCTTCCTACAATTCTCAGAAGAAGTAGTCACATCCCTCATCTATCAACAAAGACCCCCCCAAGAAAACCTTCGCTCTGATGTTGTTAGCAGACTTCATGGATGGCACTTCCCTTACAGCATCCCACCATCCGAAGCAGGCCGAAGACGGCAAAAAAGATGTCGCGTGTGCAGCAAAGGAGGACTTCGAAAAGATACCAGCTACCATTGTCCCCGGTGTCCCTCCCAACCTGGCCTTTGCATTGGTGAATGCTTCGAATTTTATCACACATCCATAAAATATTAGCCCATATTTTTAACCATTTCCCCCCCATTTTTATAATTTGTGCTGACCATTTTCCATGCTTCCCCAAATAACCATGCCACTGCCGTCCACGTGAACTGACCCTGGCCTGCTATTTGGCTATGCCTCTGCCTACCGTTTGGACTGCTTCCACGTGTACTGACCCTGGTCTGTTTTATGGACTATGCTTTTGCCTACCGCTTGGACTGATCTGTTGCCCTGCTACTGTAGTACACAGGGGTCCCACATATGTGAGGTGCTCCAGAATAGTTTTTCCAGATGGAGAAAACAATTTTATTTGTTTTCTGCGGATTAGGGTCTGGAGTCCGGAGGCTTCATAGAGATTTGGGTGGGTCGAAGCCTCTACCCCTGTGTCCCTGTGCACGGGTCTTACCCGATTGCCGCCCTCAGCCTGCTTCTGACTTACTGCCATCATGCCTTTGCCTGCCGCATGAATGGACCACACCACTGCCTGCTACCTGGACTATGCAAATAATTAGCTGTAGCAAGAGGCAGTATGTTAATGAATGGCTGGAGAGCGGTACAATAATGAGTGTCTGCAGGCAACGGTGAACCGGGACCAATAATATGGCTGTGCTGGCTGTCTCTGCCTGGACAATTTCTATGGACAAATGCTTTGGCTGTGCTGACAATATCCTTGTGCTGACCATAGACAATATTCCTGCCTGCTGCAAGGATAATTACTATTGCTGTCGCTAAGCACATCCCCGACTGCTGCCTGGACTAGTGCGCTCTTCTTGTGGACACTACTAAAAGCACAGGTAATACTTTTTTTTTTACCCTTTCCGCAATAGAATTTATTTTGGATTGTAATTCTTGGTATGTACATACTATGTGTTAGAAATATGAAGGGCCTTCCAAAAATGATAGGTTGCCAGGAAATGATATATGTAATATATGCTCCTAGAACGCCTGATGGTGCTACTTGAATGTTGGGCCTCTGTATGTGGCCAAGCTGTGTAAAAGTCTCACATGTGGTATCTCCATACTCAGGAGGAGTAGCAGAATGTATTTTGGGGTGTCATTTTTGCTATGTATTTGCTATGTGTTGGAAATATCTTATAAATGGACAACTTTGTGTAAATAAAATGCGTTTATTTTTTTTCCACATTTTCCAAAAACTTCTGGAAAAAAAATAACCGTTCAAAAGACTCATTATGCCTCATAGATTATACGTTGGGGTGTTAGCTTTCCAAAATGGGGTCATTTTGTGGGCAATTCCATTGTCCTGGTGCTCCAGGGCCTTCAAAATTGTAATAGGTGGTTGAGAAATTAGATGTGCAATTTATGCTCGTAGATCGCCTGATGGTGCTACTTCAATGTTGGGCCTTTGTATGTGGCCAGGCTGTGTAAAAGTCCCACACATGTGGTATCCCCATACTCAGGAGTAGTAGTAGAATATATTTTGGGGTGTAATTTGTTGTATGCATATGCTCTGTGAGAGAAATAACCAGTTACCGTATATACTCGAGTATAAGCCGACTCGAATATAAGCCGAGGCACCTAATTTACCACAAAAAAATGGGAAAACTTATTGACTCGAATATAAGCCTAGGGTGTCCATCTGCATGCCTCACTGTGCCTCACTTTGCCTCACTGTGTCCATGTGCATGCCTCACTGTGTCCATGCCTCACTGTGCCCATGCCTCACTGTCACTGTGCCCATGCCTCACTGTGACTAAACTGACGTTTAACATGGGAGTCTATGGAAGGGGTGCCCGGGTTTGAAAAATCGGTGCTCCCCGTCCATAGGTCCCCCGGACACCAAACTTTGCACACTGGTAGAGGAATAGTTGGGCTACATGTGTGCCAAGTTTGGGGTCCAGGGGACCTACGGATGGCCGGAATCAGGCGCACAAAGTTGAAGTCGGAAACAGACTCGAGTATAAGCCGAGGGGGGCATTTTCAGCACAAAAAAATGTGCTGAAAAACTAGGCTTATACGCGAGTATATACGGTAATATAACAATTTTGTAAAAAAAAAATCTTAATTTTGCAAAGAATTGTGGGAAAACAATACAACTTAAAAACACTCACCATGCTACTTAATACCTTGGAATGTCTACTTTCTAAAAAGGGGTCATTTGGGGGGTATTTGTACTTTTATGACTGGTTAGTATCTCAAGAAATGAGATAGGCCGTCAGTACTTCAGGTGTGATCAGATTGATCAATTTTCAGGGATTGGCACCATAGTTAGACTCTATAACTTTCACAAAGACCAAATAATATACACTAATTTGGGTTATTTTTACCAAAGATATGTAGCAGTATAAATTTTGACCAAAATTTATGAAGAAAAATTACTAATTTGCTAGCTTTTATGACAGAAACAAAGAAAAAGGCAAATTTTCACAAAATTTACGGCCTTTTTTTATTTATAGCACAAAAAATAAAAAACCCACTAGTGATTTAATACCACCAAAAGAAAGCTCCATTTGTGTGAAAAAAAGGACGCAAATTTTATTTGGGTACAGTGTTGCATGACTGAGTAATTGTCATTCAAAGTGTGAGAGCACCGAAAGCTGAAAATTGGTCTAGGTAAGAAGGGGGTTTAAGTGCACAGTATTGAAGTGGTTAAAGCCAAGGAAGCTGCTTCTGTCCAATCTGCAACCGCCATGGTGCTGCACATGCGATCAGTCATGGCACCAGCCATTTGATGATTTACCAGTTTGATTGATGCAGCAAGCAAATGTAACAGTTCGCAATTCAGGCATTCCGGGAACGTAACTTTTTTTAAAACTTCAATCAATAGAATTAGTTCCGCTTTATGATTCACTTCTGCTCAGGGGCCATATAAAAAGATACATATTGATTATATTTGGATATAGTGCCATAACAACTGAAGCCAGGTATAAGTTCTGAGTGATAGCAAATAATGAAACACTGCCTATAAACCCTGCACATAAAAAGTGCTGCAGAGTATTATATGAATGACATGGCTTGGAATATACGAATGAATAGGACATAGACACTACGATAGAATATAGTGGTCCCACGTCCTTCGTGTTGGTACGCCCTCTTGTATAGTGCCATAACATGAAGACCATCTCTAATGTAGGGGTGTCTGCATAAATACAATAATGTATGCTTTTGAGGAGATAGGCGATATACCATATTCCCCTGATGCTATACCATATTCCACCGATGCTAGAGGACTGGAATCATGTCCAATAAAGCCACCAGTGTCAGGCTCAGAGAGTGTCTGGAATGTGTGGGAGCTGATGGTCTGCTGAAAGAAGCCTCGGGAGCTAGGTCTCCTGAGCAATCCATATACAAGGACAGATGGATACAACTGAAGTATAATCAAAGAGATACATGTACTGTATAAGGAACTGACTAGTACTCAATTACAGTATGTAGAAACTTCTGCAACAAAGCCTATTTCCTACAGAAAGTATTTAGAAATATCACCAATATAAATCGGTTGTGAACTTCATAAAAACAAAATGGTACCCTGGTCAGGCTCCTGCCTAGGAGGTATGATCCCCAAACCATACACACACACACACACACACACACACACACACACACACACACACACACACACGTTGTCCATTTATAAAGACAGTCATATTGCCAATTGCATATAGTGGTGGTTAAAGCAGTATGCACATATCATAAAAAACATCCCAAATCATGGGGTCACTTGCAGCTGAGGCCCATGCACAAAGTATATTGTTAGACGTATCAAATAAAACAGTCACAGATAGTATTTGACAAAAGCCTTGATCAGCGACAAAGAGAACTTGGTTGAATATCCACAACCAGATGTCCAGTACCTATTAGTCTACTACATGTTGTGAGGGGGTTAGCTCGGCAGCGGGTGTGTGTGACCCCCGAGACGAGATGGGCTCCCCACACAAAAACAGGCCCAGCAAACGGAGGTTGTGGTTTTCAAAATCAAAAAGGTGCGGTTTATTTTCTATTTACAGTGACAAAACACAGCAAAGCAAAAGAAACAAACAAAAATAAATCCTGGTCAACTTGACCTCTGACTAAACAATAGGATTTTTATAACAGCTTACCTGTAAAATCCTTTTCTTGGAGTACATCACGGGACACAGAGCGACATAGTCATTACTAATGGGTTATATAGATACCGTCAGGTGCTGGCACTGGCAACTTCCAAAACCGGAAGTACCCTCCCCTATATACGCCCCTCCCATCCGGGAGCACCTCAGTTTTGTAGCAAAGCAATAAGTGTCCCCAAAGAGGGGCGGGAGCTCTGTGTCCCGTGATGTACTCCAAGAAAAGGATTTTACAGGTAAGCTGTTATAAAAATCCTATTTTCTTTCTCGTACATCACGGGACACAGAGCGACATAGTCATTACTAATGGGATGTCCTAAAGCAATGCCAAATGAGGGGGGGGATACACCATATATAAGCTGAGCGCTATCAGACATGAGGATCTTTTGCGGCCTGCAACACACTGCGCCCAAAGGCGACATCCTCCTGACTTCTAACGTCCACCTGGTAGAACCTAGTAAACGTGTGAACTGAAGACCATGTTGCGGCCTTACAGATTTGAGCCAGGGAGGCCTGGTGATGCACTGCCCATGAAGTTCCAACTGCTCTCGTGGAGTGCGCTCTAACTTTGAACGGAGGCGGTCTCCTTCTCAAGCCATAAGCTTGCATAATGACCTGTCGAATCCACTTGGCTAAAGTAGATTTTGACGCTGCCTGACCCTTTCTGGGGCCTTCCGGCAGAATAAACAAAGTATCCGTTCTGCGAATCTGAGCAGTGGCTTTTAGATAAGCTTTAACTGCTCTTACTACATCCAAAGAATGCAATAACTTTTCCTCTACCGAAGTAGGTTTGGGGAAAAAAGAAGGAAGAACCACATCTTGGTTCAAATGAAACCTCGATACCACCTTAGGAAGAAAGGCTGGATGAGGACGTAACACTACTCTGTCCTTATGGATAACCAGATATGGCTCCTTACAGGACATAGCTGCTAATTCCGATACTCTTTTAGCCGAACAAATGGCTACTAGAAAAATCAATTTCCTGGTGAGAAGCACCAAGGAAATATGCTGTAATGGTTCAAATGGTTGTTTCTGTAGAACCGACAGAACCAAGTTTAGATCCCATGGACATATGGGAATATTAACCGGAGGACTAATACGCATCACTCCTTGTATAAAGGCTTTGGCTAGTGAATGCGAAGCCAAGGGCCTTTGAAAAAATATTGACAAGGCCGAAATCTGACCCTTGATAGTACTCAAGGCAAGCTTCCTATCTACAGCCCACTGTAGGAAGTCCAGAATCCTACCTATTACGTACTTATGTGGATGCCATTTCTTGGCCTCACACCACGCGATGTACGCCTTCCAGATTCTATAGTAGATCTGCCTGGATACCGGCTTCCTGGCATTGATCATGGTAGATACCACAGCATTAGAGAGCCCTCTCTTTTTTAGAATGTGGGCTTCAATAGCCAGGCCGTCAAACCTAGGGCTGGTAAGGAAGGGTGGTATATCGGTCCTTGCGAAAGCAGGTCCGGACGACGTGGGAGAGTCCAAGGACTCCCCACTGAAATTTTACAATCTCCGCGTACCACGCTCTTCGGGGCCACGCTGGAGCCAACGGAATCACTGGTTTCTTTTCTACCCTGATTCTGCGGAGTAATCGAGGTAACCATTGTGGCGGTGTGAATGCATATATCAGCTTGAACTGATCCCAAGGGAACACTAGGGCATCCGAGCCGCAAGCTAGGGGATCCCTTGTCCGAGAGACAAACCTGTCCCCCTTTGCGTTGAATCTGGATGCTAGAAGATCTACATCCGATGTTCCCCACCGCTGACATATTGTCCAGAAAACCTCGGGGTGAAGGGACCCTTCCTCTGGGCCTAATTGCTGGCGACTTAGAAAGTCCGCCTTCCAATTCTCCACTCCTGGAATGAATACCGCAGATATGGCTGGGACATATTTTTCTGCCCATTTCAGGATGTAATTTACTTCCCTCTGGGCTGCACGACTCCTGGTGCCCCCCTGATGATTGATATATGCCACTGCTGTGGCATTGTCTGATTGAATTCTGACAGGGGACCCTTAGAGTTTGGATGTCCATGCTACTAGGGCATACCGGGCTGCTCGTATCTCTAAGAGATTGATGGGCAGGGCCTTTTCTGCATCCGACCATCTGCCCTGGAGAGACTATTGCTCCAGTACTGCTCCCCAGCCTATAAGGCTGGCATCTGTAGTGACCACCTTCCAAGAAATCGGACTGAAGGATTTCCTTTTTTCCAGATTCTGGGGAACCAACCACCAACGGAGGCTCTTGCTCTTGGAAGGGGACAAGGACATTGTAAGTCTAGGGCCTGAACTTTTTTGTTCCAGGCTGACAGTATGGCCCCTTGCAAATTCCTTGAATGGAATTGACCGTAGGGTACTGCTTCGAATGATGCCACCATTTTTCCCAGCAGCCTCATATACAGGCGTATGGACGGCTGTCTTTTTTGTACCCACTAAGTGGATCAAATCCTTCAAAGACAACACCTTTCCTCGAGGCAAGAATATTTTTCTCTGGCCTGAATCCAACCTTAGCCCCAAGTATTCCAGACTTTTGACTGTTTTTTAGGGCTGACTTGTCTCGGTTGATAATCCAACCGTGAGACTCCAGATACTTGATTGTCTTGTGAACGACCACGTCTAGTTTTTTCACTGAGTGGTCTATCAGCAACAAGTCATCCAGATATGCCATTATCATTACACCTTGTGTTCTTAGATTGGCCAATAAAGGGCCAGAATTTTTGTAAACACTCGTGGTGCTGTGGCCAAACCGAAGGGTAAGGCTCTGAACTGAAAATGGCGCCCTTCTACTGCAAAGCGTAGAAATTTTTGGTGGACTGGAAAGATGGGAATGTGCAAATAAGCATCTTTGATGTCGATCGCGGCTAACCAATCCTCCCCTTGTAGGGCAGTGGCCACCGATCGGATCGACTCCATCGGAAAGTCCTGATATACAGGAATTTGTATAGCCCTTTTAGAATTAATATGGGCCTCCCGTCCGCACTTCGGGACTGTAAAGAGGTTTGAGTAAAACCCGAACCCTCATTCTTCCAGGGGAACCTCCATAATTACTCCTTTGAGCAATAGTTGTTCTAGTGCCAACAGGAGGGACTCTCTCTTCCGGGGATCCCTTGGCACGTTTGACCTCAAAAATGGGAAGGAGGAGAGTCTTTTAACTCCAAACTGTATCCCAAACCTACTGCGGAGAGCACCTATCTGTCTTGATCGTGTCCCGCCAGGTCTCTTGCGAACAACTGGAGTCCTCCCCCCACCCGACTGAGTGGGGGCTTCAATGAATTTAACTTTGGGGGAGGTTTTGTACCTCCCCTGACCCAGGGTTTCTCATTACCCTGCTACTGTCCCTGTTTTTTACCCCCGGGATTTGACCGAGGAGGCCGTCGGAACTGTTACACAGCCGATGCCCCAGGGACTGGAGAAGCAGGCCTCTTAAAGAGGGACCTCTAACTCTGTTTTTAACCGGCAAGAGCGTATTTTTACCGCTGGAAATTTTCTGGATATATTTGTCCAGGTTTTCCTTGAATAAGCGTTCACCATGAAATGGGACGCTAACCAGCCATTCTTTACATGGAGCTTCAGCAGACCAGTTTTTGAGCCATAGGAGCCTACGCATATGTACTATAGACAGCGTAAGGCGGGAGGCCTGATGGACTGAATCCTCTATGGCGTCAACCGCAAAGCCTAAGGCTCTAGGTAGATCAGCTGGGGCAAAGCCTGCTGATCTGTCAAGTCCCTCAAGACCTGTTTCAACTGATCCTTCACTGCTTAGCAGACCCCAATAGCTGCTACTGCTGGTTGTATCACCAAGCAGATTTTCATAAGGACTCCAATCTTTTATCTATTGGGTTCTTGAACATTTGGACATTATCCACTGGACATGTCAGTGATTTATACATACAAGAGATGGCTGCGTCCACTGTAGGGACCTTCCATTTTTTTTTTTTTTTTTTTTTTTTGATGAACTTATCCTCCATGGGATAGACCACCGGAAATCTCTTGGGGGAATAAATATTTTCTCAGGACGTTCCCAATCCTGGTAAATGAGCCCTTTCAGTAAAGGGTGAAGTGGAAAAGAACAAACAGTCTGGGGGCTTCTAGCGACCCCAACGAGGATACAGTAGTGGTTGATGGTTCCGCAAGGTGCATTTTTAAATGCTGATCGGACCATGTTAGTCAGAGACTGAACCCATAATCTTTCAGCTTGAGATGCTGAGAAAAGGTTCCCCCACTGTTGATTCCTCTATAACAGAATCAACCTTATCCTGATCCCCTTCAGGCAGGTCGATCCCTGTATGGGACTGTTGCTCTGCTAACAGGCACTCTGAAGGAGGAGACGGAGATCGGGCGTGCTTTCCCTGACAGGGAGGCAGCGATAAATGTTGACTATCTCTCTCTAATCCTCCCAGAGCTGAGGAAAAAACCTCCTCTGTTACATACACAGGAGCAGGTGAACTGAGGACAGCCACAGTACCAAGTACCCCTGCGGGGTCTCTACGGTCACTTACCTCTGAACTTCAGGGGAGATTGGTGCAGCAGAAGTATGCCCAAGATCCTCCGAGCCCGATGAGACCCCCTTCGCTTCCTGGAAGATTCAGTTCCGGAGCTTCTGGACGGCATATTCCTAAGCCTAAAGCTGAGGTATTCCAGCCGTAATACACCACTTTTACTGAGAATAGTCTAGCACAATTGCTGCTATATCACAGTTGGTGTCTACTAATGTGCCTTTCTAGGGGATGCCTGTATCAACCGCTTGCTGTATGCCCTTTTTTTAAATGTTGCCAGCTCTGTCTCTGTACTTCATAGCCAGCTCACCACACAAAAACAGTGGTTTTTACATGCTGGGACGCCCGCACAAGCGCAGAAGCGCTGCGGCGCACACAGAGCGTCATCCCCCAGGCTCCGCCCCCTTTCCTGGCTCACCTCTATATATAGAGGCGCGCGCACGCGCGCGGCCACGTGCGCCTTCGGCGCTAATTTTGAAAAATGGAGACTAGGGACAAGAGCCAGGGCCCCTCTTTGCCGCAGGCCGGGGGATGGACGAGCATTGCAACATGGCAGAGGAAGCAGTTTCCCATAAGAGAACTCACCATCTGCCTGGACTTGCTCTGCTGAGAAGAAACTAGTCCACATGACAAGAAAACATTCCACAGCGGCCTCTAGTGGACAACACAGGTACCGCAGTCTAATATCTTAAATATATATAAAAAATTTTTTTTTTTTTTTTTTTTCTTGACCACCATTAAAAATTATTACATTTTTTTTAGTAGTTACAGGCATGCACAGAATTTTGCGGGAATACCATTAGGTAACAGACAGAAAGACAAATTAGGCTTGGGGGTCCCCCAATAGAACCAAGTTCCTGGGGGCCCCCACTTACCTGTTCCCCGCCGCAGGACTTTGTTTGGTCCACAAAAGCCCAAACTTCACCTATCACGGTAGGCATTGTAATCAAACCTTCAGGGACCGGGTTCCCAAGGATTCCACTCCCCTGGACCTGTATAGCACCCTGCACAGAAAACATCTTGGTCGTGGGTATGACCAGAGCTCTGGATCCCAGGGTCCAGCTCTCCTAAGAAAAGCATTACAGGCAAAACCTTGCTCTTCTCTGCAAGGCCCGGGTACCGACCGTTTAGCTATGAAGATTTTTTGGTCGGATCCGGAATAGCTTACTGAGGCCCAAAAGAACCTGTACGCAAGCTCAGTGAAAAACACATGTTTCTTCTTGGCCAACACCTTAGACACTGGCAAAAAAACTGAGGTGCTCCCGGATGGGAGGGGCTTATATAGGGGAGGGTACTTCCGGTTTTGGAAGTTGCCAGTGCCAGCACCTGACGGTATGGTATCTATATAACCCATTAGTAATGACTATGTCGCTCTGTGTCCCGTGATGTACGAGAAAGAAATACAGGTTTCCTAACTAACAACTGGGATCAGCCTAGTGCTGTCCTAGTCCCTAAGTCCCTGGTTTTAAATGTCCAAGCAAATAGCCACACAGGCTTTGTCTCACCGCACAGGGGTTCACTCTCCCTAGACAGTCCACACAGGTCTGGGTCCAGGCATGAGCTAACATCTAATGAAGCTGGGAGTTCTTATAGAGGCCTAAATGAGCTGACAAGCTTCAGCTGGTCTCATCAACTCCCTGTCTGCACGACGCCCCACACTCTCCCTAGAGGTATGAGTCATCCATGAGCCCACTAGCCTCAGCTGGGCTTATACAACTCTCCACCTAGTTGTATAAGTCGGCGTAAAGCCTGAATCTGGGCGAAATATATCTACCCCCCTGGATGCAACCAGGTGACTTTACCTTCCTGCTGTCACATACCCCCCCCCCTCTTGTTTTAACCTCGGGGTTGGAACACCAGCAATCAGGCATTCATGTACTCGAGACAAAGCATCCACATTCCCCATTTGAACGCCAGGGCGATGCTTTACTGTGAAGTTGAATTCCTGGAGGGCCAGGAACCACCTATTCACTCTTCTATTTGTTTCCTTGTTTTGAGCCATCCACTTTAACGGAGCGTGATCCGTAACCAAGTCAAAGTGCCTACCTAGCAGGTAGTACCGAAGGGAATCTAGAGCCCACTTCACCGCTAAACACTCCTTTTCAACGGTGGCGTAATTTACCTCATGGGACTTCAACTTCCTGCTGAGGTAAATGACTGGGTGCTCTTCCCCGTTCCAGACCTGGGACAATACTGCTCCTAACCCCACATCTGACGCATCACTTTGTACGACAAAGTCTTTAGAGAAGTCGGGTGAGTACAACACTGGCTGGCTACATAAGGCTTGTTTCAAGAATTGGAATGCTGCCTCAGCCTCGGGGGTCCATTTAATCATGACCGACCCTTTCCCCTTCGTCAGGTTGGTTAGGGGCACAGCCTTAGAAGCAAAGTGGGGAATGAATCGCCGATAATACCCAGCGATTCCCAGAAAGGCTCGTACCTGCTTCTTGCTGTTGGGACGTGGCCAACTCTGGATGGCCTCGACTTTGTTGAGTTGGGGTTTTATTACTCCCCTCCCAATGGTGTACCCAAGATATTTGGCCTCCTCCTGCCCAATGGTACACTTCTTGGGGTTAGCCGTAAACCCCGCTTCCCGAACAGAGTCCAGGACTGCTTGCACTTTTGGCAGATGTGAGGCCCAATCTGTGCTATGGACAATTACGTCATCCAGGTAAGCCGCAGCATACTTCCGATGGGGCCTCAGCATCTGGTCCATTTTCCGCTGGAATGTGGCCGGCGCATTCTGTAACCCGAACGGCATTCTTTTATATTGGAACGCCCCGTCTGGGGTTACAAATGCGGTTTTCTCTTTGGCCGACTTGGCCAGGGGGATTTGCCAATACCCTTTTGTGAGGTCAAGAGTCGTCATGTATCGGGCTGTTCCCAGCCGGTCGATCAACTCATCTATACGTGGCATGGGGTAGGTGTCAAATTTTGTAACTTTGTTCAACTGACGAAAATCGTTACAAAATCGCCAGCTCCCATCCGGTTTAGGCACCAACACAATGGGACTAGACCAATCACTTTGGGACTCCTCTATCACCCCTAAGTTCAGCATTTTCTGTACTTCCTCCCGTATTGCCTCCCGTCGGGCCTCTGGGATCCGATAGGGTTTTAACTTCACCCTTTCACCAGGCGGGGTAATGATGTCATGCTCTACCCCAGATGTTTGTCCCGGCAGCTCAGAGAATACCTCCTTGTTGCGAAGCACAAACTCCTTAACCTCCTGTTGTTGGGGTTGTGACAAGGTGGCTGCTATTCCAACCTCAGGAATCACGCAACCAGTTTGAGCTGGTGACCAAGTGTCTGCGACTAGGGACTCTCTATCCCTCCAGGCTTTCAACAGATTAACGTGATAGATCTGTTCGGGCTTTCGCCTTCCTGATTGTCTGACCTTGTAATTCACTTCGCTCACTTTTTCCATTATCTCGTAGGGGCCTTGCCATTTGGCAAGGAATTTACTTTCAACCGTAGGGACAAGTACCAGTATCCTATCCCCCGGGGAAAAGGTACGGGTCTTGGCTCCACGGTTGTACACTCTCTGCTGTGCTAACTGCGCTTGGGCCAAATGTTCCTTCACGATGGGCATTACCTGTGCAATTCGGTCTTGCATCAGGGCGACATGCTCAATCACACTCCTGTGGGGAGAACTCTCACTTTCCCAAGTTTCCTTGGCAATATCCAACAGCCCTCTTGGGTGTCTCCCATACAGTAACTCAAAGGGGGAGAATCCCGTAGAGGATTGGGGCACCTCCCTAATAGCAAACATCAGATAAGGAAGTAGACAGTCCCAATCCTTTCCATCTCTATCCACCACTTTCTTCAACATTTGTTTTAGGGTTTTGTTGAATCTTTCAACCAGCCCATCGGTTTGGGGGTGATACACAGATGTACGTAATTGCGTCACTTTGAACAATTTACACAGCTCCTTCATAACCCGGGACATAAAGGGTGTACCTTGGTCCGTAAGCAGTTCTTTACAAATACCCACCCGGCTAAACACAAGAGATAGCTCTTTGGCTATGGTTTTGGCCGAGGTATTTCGGAGAGGGATCGCTTCTGGATAACGGGTGGCATAGTCCATTATAACTAATATGTACTGGTGCCCCCTAGCGGACTTGATTATAGGACCTACCAAATCCATGGCGATCCTCTCAAACGGGACCTCAATGATGGGTAGAGGGACCAGCGGGCTACGGAAATGTGGCATCGGGGCCGACCTCTGACACACAGGGCAGGAGGAACAATAATTTTCTATGTCCTTCATCACCCCCGGCCAATAGAATCTCTGTAATACCCTCTCTCGGGTTTTCTCTGTCCCCAGATGACCTCCAAGAATGTGCCCATGGGCCAACTCCAACACCAACTTCCTCTAAGGTTTGGGCACCACAAGCTGCTCAACGGTTTCTTCTGCCCTTTTTGCCACCCGATACAGTAGGTCCTTCTCTACGCTGAAGTATGGGTAAGTGCAGGTATTATCTGGGTTCACTAACTCGCCATCTATTTTCACTACATTTTCCCGTGCCTTTATTAGGGCGGGGTCTTTCAACTGTTCTGTGGCAAAGTTTTCCCTGTGAACCTCAAGATCAGAAAACTCCACAGACGGTAGGTTTTCGTCTGAGGAGGTGGGCTCCTCTCCAGTTTCTTGAGTCTCCCCTGCCAATACTGATAAGGGAAATTCCGGAGAGTCCTCACCACTCTCAGGGGAGTTCTGGCTATCACATTCCTGGTACATAGGGGCACCAGTGGGGGGCTCAGGATCATCCCACAGTTCCCAGAACTTCGGAAAATCCCTTCCCACAATGGCGTCATGCGGTAACTGAGATACTAAGCCCACTGGATGAGAGAGGGTACCTTTGGGGGTCTCGAAACACACTGTAGTCACTGGATACTCTCGGGTGTCCCCATGCACACAAATAACAGCTACCTTGCTATTCCCAGAGACCTCTGTTTTAACTAACTCAGCCTTTATCAGGGTCACAAGGCTACCTGAATCCAGCAATACCACAACATTTCTACCATTAACACACATTTTGCATAAATGTTTCTCAGTTCCTCGAATGGCAGTGCATGCGACTGTCGCACACAGCGACTGACGTCTGCCCGTCAGAAAGTCACACTGCATGGGTTCCTCCACAACCGGGCAATTGGCTGCAATATGTCCCGCTTGCCGGCAGCGGTAGCAAACGATCCTTCTTGCGGCCTCTTGAGCCGCTGATTTCCCAGGCTGTTCTCGCCAAACTTGGGGTAGAGCTCCCACCCTCTCACTCTCTCCACCCTCACCCCTTGGAATCCTCTTATCCGCCCCTGGGGATGGTCTGGTCTTAGGGTGGAAAGTCCGAGTGTCTCTGGAAGAGGCCGTCAGGTTCTCTGTAGCCAAGTATTTCTCCACACGATCCACAAGACCATCGGCCGTCTCTGGGTCTCCATGGCTTACCCACTTTTGGATGGCAGTAGGAAGAGCTCTCAAAAACCGATCCATTACAACACGTTCCACAATCTTTGGTGCGGACAAAGTCTCTGGCTGTAGCCACTTTCTGCTCAGGTGAATGAGATCATACATTTGAGACCTGGGGGGTTTTCCAAGCTGGAAAGTCCAGTTATGCACACGCTGAGCCCGGACAGCCTGGGTGACACCCAGCCTTGCCAATATTTCAGCTTTTAGCATCACATAGTCTTTTGCTTGGTTAGGCTTTAGGTCATAGTAAGCTTTCTGCGATTCACCAGTTAACAGAGGAGCCACCAGTCCAGCCCACTGCTCCTCAGGCCACTTTTCTCTTTCAGCGGTCCTTTCAAATGTGGTCAAAAATACCTCTGGATCATCCTCTCCAGTCATTTTTGTCAATAAACGACTCACCCCAAAGGACGCGGTATTAGTGGGACGGCTTTCCTCACTGGTCTGCGGACGTTGCTGCATTACTGCTTCCATCTGTTGTTGTAGTCTCTGCTCTTGCTTCTGCAACAGGTCTATGAAGCGGGCCTCAGATTGCTGCTGGGCTTGTTGCTGAGCCTCCAGACTCTGTTGCAAAGTTGCGTTTGTCTGCTGCTGGGCTGCAAGGCTCTGTTGATGAGCTTGCTGCTGGGCTGCGAAGTTCTGTTGTTGAGCTGCAAGGCTCTGTTGATGAGCTGCAAGGCTCTTTTGCAAACCTGCATTTGTCTGCTGTTGATTGGCATTTGCTAGAGCCAGCTGCTTCAGTATCTCCTCCATGCTGGCTTAAAAAAAACTGCCTGCATTCTCCACCAACTGTGAGGGGGTTAGCTCGGCAGCGGGTGTGTGTGACCCCCGAGATGGGCTCCCCACACAAAAACAGGCCCAGCAAATGGAGGTTGTGGTTTTCAAAATCAAAAAGGTGCGGTTTATTTTCTATTTACAGTGACAAAACACAGCAAAGCAAAAGAAACATAAACAAAAATAAATCCTGGTCAACTTGACCTCTGACTAAACATACAGGTTTCCTAACTAACAACTGGGATCAGCCTAGTGCTGTCCTAGTCCCTAAGTCCCTGGTTTTAAATGTCCAAGCAAATAGCCACACAGGCTTTGTCTCACCGCACAGGGGTTCACTCTCCCTAGACAGTCCACACAGGTCTGGGTCCAGGCATGAGCTAACATCTAATGAAGCTGGGAGTTCTTATAGAGGCCTAAATGAGCTGACAAGCTTCAGCTGGTCTCATCAACTCCCTGTCTGCACGACGCCCCACACTCTCCCTAGAGGTATGAGTCATCCATGAGCCCACTAGCCTCAGCTGGGCTTATACAACTCTCCACCTAGTTGTATAAGTCGGCGTAAAGCCTGAATCTGGGCGAAATATATCTACCCCCCTGGATGCAACCAGGTGACTTTACCTTCCTGCTGTCACAATGTGTATGTTCATGATAGACATAAAATACTAACGTACTGCAGAACCCTGAGGGCAGTCATGGTGTATTAATTTAAGAGATACCCCCTCATCTGTAATGCATACGCAATTGATAGTTATGCCATCAAGCAATTAGCAGAATCCAGGACCCAAGTACAACTTGCTCTGTATAAATGTAAAAGTTTACCCGTGCTCAGTGAATATAAAAGTCAGCAGCTGAACACTATAACCCAGATATTGGGCACAAAAGAAAATTCAAAAATATAAAAGTGCAGTGCTAGGATTAAACTGTGCAACTCATAACACAATGCATATGTATATAGCATGTGATAAACTGTAAAGTGCAAATGTGCAATAAACAATACGAACTGTAACTTATGTGCAATATTAGATACAAATGTAAAGAAGTTAAAGTGGTTGTAAACCCTTTTGGACTAGTTCAACCTATAGGTAAGCCTAGAATAAGGCTTACATATAGGTAGTGGAAATATCTCCTAAACTTGTGCCGTTCAGGAGATATTTCACTTGTAGTCCGCCGAAAATCCCAACGGCGCATGCGCGGGGAAGAAACAAAACTAAGTGCCTTTTCTTCCCCAGTCTGTGCCGTGAATCGCGGCTCCCATGCCCGGGAGTGACGTCACGCGGCTCCGGCGAATCCCAGAGCCGGAGTCCGTGGCCCGGAAGGAAGAGGGGCCAGAAGATGGACGCTGCCTACTCTGGGGACATCGCTGTATTCTTTTGCAGCTAAGTGACACATAATGGGCTAGAATGCGATGCATACTAGCCCATTATGCTTTTCATTTGCAGGCTTTGCAGCAGGATAAAGAGGAAGTAAAACCCATCAGGGTTTACTTCCTCTTTAAAGTTGAATAAAAATGGTGAAAAAAAGTTCATATATGGCTGATATTCAATAGAAGAGATCCCAGTCCCATGAAAAGGTGTAGAACATTGATCAGATGCTTGACAGCATGATACACATCACCATAGTTTGATTAAAGGCTTACCAGAAAGCCTGCGACCACCCTTACTTAGGGGGGGGTCACAAAGCCCTTTATTGGATCAGTGATCCACTGAAGAGGTGTCCAAGCATCTCTCATCAGATGCCTCTGTGTACACCGGGAGTTGATCAGAGCCTAAAGTTTGGCTAGCCTCAGCATAGGGGTGTTTAATTATGCAAAGGGACAAAGGACTCCATAAGGTCCATAAAAGCGATTGCGCATGCGCAGAGCATGTGTACGTAGCGTCCCTACAACTTGCTCAATGGCTACCAATGCTTTACTGTATATATATATCCAGTGGAAGTACTGGGGGACTTCAGGTAAAAGTGTAAGGTTGAGCACACCAACTTGTTTGTATAGTGGATACTGGTAACCCAAAACGGGTACAGCTTTCACTCATCCCTGACCAAAGCCAAATGTTTTGTTGGAATGAGTCACCCATATAGAGAAAAGTACACTGAATTAAACATGATTATCTCACTCAGGAGAGAAGCAACCAAAGTCTCTCAATTCCTTAGGTCTTAACCCGGTCAGATCTGGTCGTAAATTAAAGCTGCTGACATACTGCCTGGAACAAGCAGTCATTAAGCACAGGTTTGTCTATGCAGTCCTTGCATAGGGGACTAGTCCAAAAGCCAGTCAATTATATGTTGCAGGATCCACCCAAATTCAAGCACAAAAAACCTGATTGAGCCCCAGACTGAAGGGAGAGGAAGGTGTCGGACATCTTTTACAGAGGAGACTAATCCTACATACATAGTTACACAGTAGGGGAGGCTGAAAAAAGATAGAAGTCCATCAAGTCCAACCTATGTGTGCGATTATATGTCAGTATTACCTTGTATATCTCCCTGTATGTTGTGGTCGTTCAGGTGCTTATCCAATAGGATTTTTTGTAATCACCGTAAAATCCTTTTCTCTATCGTCCATGGACGGACACATCTCTTTAAATCTTGACATGTGGGTTATGTTCCTGTTCATAGGAGAGGACTAGGCAGAACATGTTAGTAATCTTAAAACATGTAACTTTAACAGAGTTGAACAGCCCCACCCAGGGGGCGGTCCCTCCGTACATAACCCTCCACCCTGCAGTAAGCAGCCTCAGTTCGTAGAAAAGCAGTACAAACTAAAAAAGGAGGGGTGGGTGCTGTGTCCATCCATTGGACGACAGAGAAAAGGATTTTACGGGGAGTACAAAAATGGGATTTTTTACTCACCGTAAAATCATTTTCTCTGAGCCCATGGACCGACACAGCTTCTCTATTGACATAGTGGGTATTATCCGTTAATTAGGAGTGACTAGGCAGAAAACTTGTAAAAAGTGTTGCATCACACCTTCTACAGTACTGCCCAGGGGGCGGAACCTCTGGGTATATCCCCTCAGTCTGCATCTCGCAGATCAGTTCGTCAAAAAGCAGTGCAAACTTAAAAAGAAGGGGTGGGTGCTGTGTCGGTCCATGGACTCAGAGAAAAGGATTTTACGGTGAGTAAAAAAATCCTATTTACTCTTTCGTCCATGGACCAACACAGCTTCTCTATTGACATAGTGGGACGTCCCAAAGCAGTGTCAGAGAAAAAAATGAGGGGTGGTAACAGCATAAAAATAAACTTCACCCCAAACACAAAACAGCACTCCTCCAACGGAGTTGCAACTCTAAACAGCCGCCTGCAAAACTTTGCGGCCGAAAGAGGCATCCGAAGAATTTTGTGAAAGTGTGAGCGGACGACCAAGTCGCCACTTTACATAATTGGGAAACAGACGCTTGATGTCGGAAAGCCCAAGAGGCACCTATTGCCCTGGTCGAATGCGCCGTGACCAGAAAGGGGGGCGCTTGACCATTTAAGGCGTAAGCCTGGATTACTATCGGTCGGATCCACCTAGAGATGGTGGCCGACGAGACTGCTTGGCCCTTCATGGGACCAGCCACCGAAACAAACAGTGAGTCTGACTTCCGGAACAGGGAAGTAGCAGATAGGTATACTCTCAAAGCTCGGACAACGTCCAAGGAATGCAACGCCGACTCCTTAGGATTCGACGGATGAGGACACAAGGCTGGAAGTACAATGACCTCATTGAGATGAAAAGCCGAAACGACCTTCGGAAGAAAGGAAGGCTGCGGCCGCAGCACCACCTTATCCTTGTGGAAATCAAATAGGGAGCCTTGCAGGACAAGGCTGTCAGCCAGCTCAGAGACTCGTCTAACTGAGTTAACAGCCACCAAAAAGACCACTTTCTGAGAAAGTGTCAACAGGGGAATATCTCTAATATTCTCAAACGGTGCCCTCTGAAGCACCGAGAGGACCAGGTTCAAGTCCCACGGAGGTAGCGGGGGACGGACTGGAGGGGCCACATGTCAAACCCCCTGCACAAATATACTCACGAGAGAGTGAGTCGCCAGGGGTCGCTGAAAAAAGACAGCCAGGGCAGATATCTGTCCCTTAAATCATACTTAAGGCAAGCCCTTGGTCCACCCCATGCTGTAAAAACAGCAGGATTCTGGAAACCAAATAAGTACGCGGATGCAATTTAATTTCCTCACACATGGAGATGTAGGCCTTCCAAATGCGGTGATAAACCTTCCTAGAGGACGGTTTCCGAGCACTTCTCATAGTAGAGATTACTGAATCTGATAGGCCCCGGTCTCTCAGTACCTGGCTCTCAATAGCCATGCCGTTAAAGCCAGTGACCGTAAAGCAGGATGGAGTATGGGACCTTGCGATAGCAGGTCCTTCCGTAGTGGTAGGCGCCAGGGGACGTCTGCTACCAGACGTACTAGATCGGCGTACCAACGACGCTGAGGCCAATCTGGAGCGATTAGGATCATTGGAATTCCATCTGCCTCCACTTTGCGGAGCAGAAGAGGAAGAAGCCTTAAGGGAGGGGGAAGGCATAGATTAGCCGATACTGACCCCACGATGCCACCAACGCGTCCGTTGCGTCTGCCCATGGGTCCCTTGACCGGGCCACAAACCTCAATACCTTGCGATTGAGTCGGGAAGCCAGAAGATCTACCTCTGGCGTGCCGCATCTTTGGCAGAGGAGCTGGAACACCTCCGGGTGTAAGGACCATTCTCCCTGGTCCAGCATTTGGCAACTCAGGTAGTCCACCTGCCAGTTTTCCACACCCGGAATGTACACAGCCGATAGTGCCGGTACGCTCCTCTCTGCCCACTTCAGGATGCGAGCAACCTCCGTAGCTGCAGCTGAGCTTCTTGTTCCTCCTTGATTGACATATGCCACTGCTGTGGCGTTGTCTGACTGGATCCTGACTGGACGCCCTTGCAGCCTCTGAGACCATTTGAAGAGGCACAGCCTGATCGCCCGGATTTCCAAGATATTGATCGGCAGGCGGGATTCCTCTGGGGTCCAGCGACCTTGCGCAGACTGAACACCCCAGACTCCCCCCACCAACCTGTAAGGCTGGCATCCGTCGTGATCACTATCCAGTAAACCGGAAGAAATGACTTCCCGGCCAGAAGAGCCGGTGCTGTCAGCCACCATACCAGGGATCTCATGACTAGGTGGCTCACTCGGATTTGATAATCCAGAGCTGATGGACATCTGTTCCATCTGGACAGAACTTCCTTCTGTAACACTCGAGTGTGGTATTGAGCATATGGGACCGTCTCGAAGGAGGCTACCACGAGGCCTAATACTCGCATGAAAAAACGGAGTGACGACCAATTCCTGGAAGTCGGCTACCGTACTGCAGCCCGAAGGGTCTGAAACTTCTCCACAGGGAGGAATACCTTTGCCTCTGAGGAATCCAGAATTAACCCCAGGTACACTAGGCGTTGAGTGGGCACCAATACTGACTTTTTAGCGCGTTTAGTATCCAACCACAGTTTTGAAGAGTCTGACAGGCAATGGACAAGCTCACCTCTAATTCTAAGCTTGAAGGGGCCTTCAGAAGAAGGTCGTCCAAGTAGCCCACGATAGCGATACCCCGCTGTCTTAGAAGTGCCAGAATCGGAGCGAGCACCTTGGTGAATGTCCTGGGTGCTGAGGCAAGGCCAAACAAGAGGGCAACAAACGGATAGTGGTTCTTCCCGATTGCAAATCGCACAAACCTCTGGTATCTGGAGTATATGGGGACATGATGTCCAAGGAGGCCAGAAAGTCCCTGGATGGAGAGCCGTGACTACAGATCGAACCGACTCCATCCGAAATCCTTGTACTTTCACAAAGAAATTGTGGGCCCTAAGATCCAAGATTGGACGAACCCCATCCTTCGGCACAATGAACAGATTTGAGTAAAAGCCCTGACCCCGTTCCTGTTCTGGAACTGGAATAACTACCCCGCGTTCCAGCAGACCCTGGACCGCCCCATACAGGGCCTCCCAGACGGGTCGGTAGTACCTTGAGATTGGAGGTGACTAATCTGTCCGGTGGACAAGAGAAAAATTCTTTCTTGTAGCCTGACGAGATTACTTTGCAAACCCACCTGTCGGTGACTAGAGCTGTCCACTGAGTCGCGAATTTGCGAAGACGTCCCCCCACCCGAGAGCTGGGTGGGGGCGGACCTTCATGCGGATGCAGATTTGTCCGCAGGCTTGTTGGGTTTGCGGGACCAAGGACACTTTTGTCCTTGGGCAGGCGCCTTGTTGGCCTGGGGTCTTTTCCCTGTCGCCCTAGGGGGACGAAAAAATGCTTGCATGCAGTAAAGGAGGGCCCTTGCCCTTGGCGTGGCCCCTACCCTTGCTAGTTTGAGGAAGCAAAGTGCTTTTACCTCCTGTGGCATCCTTGATGATGTCATCCAGAGAGGCCTCAAAAAGTCTGTCGCCCTTAAAAGGCAGATCCAACCGGGCTTTCTTGGAGGTCTGGTCCGCAGACCAGCCCTTTAGCCAGATCAGGCGGCGTATTGCTACTGCATAAACCAAAGCTTTTGAAAGCAGGGGAATAGTATCCATGTCTGACTCGCAGACAAACCTAAGGCCCTGGACCAACTGGTCGGCCAATGTTATCTCATCAGGAGGAGCATCTCGCTCCTTAACCCCTGGGGTAGCAAATCTTGCCCATTCAGTAAGTGTCTGAGACACTAGGGCCCCCGGCCAATGCCGGGCGTACTGCCGAGCCTACCACTGAGTATAGGTAGCGAGCGAGTGCTTCAGCCTTCTTATCCACAGGGTCCTTGAAAACAGGAGCCCCTTCTACTGGAATTGTGGTGGCTCTATTAAGTCTGGACACCGGAGAGTCCACTATAACGGGAGAGGTCCATTTCTTCAGAAAACTCTCCTCAAAGGTGTACCGTACCGCAAACCTCTTTGGGGCTGTAAAGACCCTCAGTCGGTTCTCCCATTCCTTGTATAAGAGTTTATCAAAATAAGACACACAAGGGAACACCTTAGCAGTGCGGGCAGGTTTATGAAACCCAAAGTGGACCGGAGTCTCTGCTGCTTCTGCAGTATTTTCCAACTTTAGCGTATCCCACACGGCAGTAATAAGGTCAGATAACAAAGCCGTCTTGCGTACTGACCTGGACTTGGAGTCATCCTCACTGTCCGGTCACGGTCTGCAGTCTCTGATGCGTCAGAATCTGGGCCATGAGCCGTAGCTGGACCTGGTTCTGCATCAGAATTATCCCCAGAAGCTTGCAGGGGACGGGGGCATTTACTACCCCCTGTATTCCCGTGTGCTGCTTCCACCCTGGCAGAAAACGCCTCTAGGATTGCCGTCATAGCGTTCACAGAAACCTCAGGGGCACCAGCTGCTAGATCTAGTGTTTCATTCAGGGGAGAAGACATCTGGCTCAGATGTCATGCTGACACCCACAGGGCTCCAGGCAAGATATCAATAAGCCACCCTCCTGTGCTGCAGAGATGCTGGGTCACCCAGAGGACTCCCCACCCTTGGATCAGTACCGCTATGCTGCCGTGCTGCGCCTGTGATGCTGTCCCACCGCTGCTGTGTCAGTCTGCTTCTTTTATCAGTGCTTCCTGTGTGAATTTCTCGCACCAGTGTAATGCACCCTAGAGGCCGGAGACTCTCGCAAAATGGCCGCCAAACGTCTGTATGGAAGATAATGTGGGCTCTAAGAATATGGCCACCGAGCCGAAGATAGAGGCCAAAGCAGCCGTAGACCACAAAAAGATGGCCGCCGAACGGCAATATATACATACAGCGTGGATCATTACAAACATGGCCGCCGATCAGTCGATAGAGGCCAGTGGGTGTGGAACTACAAGAAAATGGCGCCGAAACCACAGGAAGATGGCCGCCGGGCAGTCACTAGAGGCCGAAACCGGCATGGACCACCGCAAAATGGCCGCTGACAGCATGGAGGAGGAAGCACATACAGGTAAGCAGAAATGACATTTTTTTTAAATGTTAGTTACAGCCAGCCCCGCTCCAGTGGAACTCCTTAAGTGACCCCCAGCACCCTTTAGCTAGAAGCCCAGGGAGGAGGGAAAGGCAGGGAGAGAGGGAAGAAAGGGGCCACAACCACTTACTTGGCCTCTCCAGGAATGTCCAGCCAAATCACCCATCCGAGGCAGGGGAGTTTACTTACCTATCCTGCATGCATCATGCTGGAAGACATTCCAAACAGATCATAGTCCGCGCACGGAAGGTGACTGTTGGCCAGGCATGCTGTGATTAGACCCAAGGGGACGATCATATGTATGCCCTGGAGTGCGACGCTCACTGGAAAGGCTGCTGTGACTTGGCCGTAAGGTCAGCCAAAAGCTGAGCGGTCTGATGCAGGCCCTGGAGCGTAGGCTCACCGGCCACCCATGGAGCGACGGGCATGTCGTGGAAAACCCAGCACGTAGCTAGGGTCGGCACACGCTCGGTGGCCGAAACTGGGGAGACTACAAGGATTGAGGATCCAGCCTGTCACCCAGTCGGCAATTGATCGAAGATCGCAGGAAACAAAAAAATGTAGCTAAAAAATATTTTTTTCCCCCAGACCAATGGGCCCGAAGGGAGCCATGTCCTACTCCTTGCTAGACAGGAAAAACTGATCTGTGAGATGCAGACTGAGGGGATATACTCAGAGGGTCCGCCCCCTGGGCGGTACTGTAGAAGGTGTGATGCAACACTTTTTACAATTTTTCTGCCTAGTCACTACTAATTAACGGATAATACCCACTATGTCAATAGAGAAGCTGTGTCGGTCCATGGACGAAAGAGTCAAATCCTATTTTCTCTTTTCGTCCATGGACGGACACAGCTCCTTAAATCTTTTAATGTGGGACGTCTCCAAGCAGTGTCAGAAAAAAATGAGGGGTGGGAATAGCGATCAAAAGAAGACCTAACTTCACCCCAAAGAAACAGAGCTCCTCAACGGAGGAGATGCAACCTCAAACAGCCGCCTGCAAAACCTTGCGGCCAAAGGAAGCATCCGAAGATGCACTCACATCAACCTTGTAAAACTTTGAGAAAGTGTGAACAGACGACCAGGTCGCCGTCATACACACCTGTGAGACAGATGCTAGATGTCAGAAAGCCCAAGAGGCACCAATTTCCCTGGTTGAATGCGCCGTGACAGGAAAGGGAGGCGCCCGTCCCTTAAGGGCATAGGCCTGGATGACGGTCTGCCTGACCCAGCTAGAAAAATGGTGGTGGACGAGACCGCCAGGCCCTTCTGTGGACCAGACACCGATACAAACAGTGAGTCAGACTACCGTAATGGATCCGTAGCAGACAGGTACACCCGTAGGGCACGTACCACGTCTAAAGAATGTAGCGCAACCTCCTTGGGATGCGACGGCCGAGGACACAAGGATGGAAGTACAATGTCCTCGTTTAGGTGAAAAGCAGAAACTACCTTAGGAAGTTATGAAGGTTGCGGGCGCAACACCGCTTTATCCTTATATAGGACCAAGTAAAGTGACTTGCAAGACAAGGCCGCCAATTCAGAAACCCTTCTGACTGATGTAATGGCAACTAGAAAGGCAACTTTCTGAGAAGGCATTAAGAGAAGAATCTCCCTGATGTTCTCAAAGGGAGGTTCCTGAAGTACCGAGAGCACTAGATTCAATTCCCACGGAGGAAGTGGTGGTCTAATCGGGGGACCACGTGTTGGACCCCTTGCACAAACATACTTACCAGTGAGTGAGCCGCCAGGGATCGTTGGAAGAAGACAGCCAAGGCTGAAATCTGCCCCTAGTGCTTAAGGCATGATTCAGATCCACTCCGCGCTGTAAGAACAGCAGGATCCGAGAAACCGAATATGCCCATGGGCGCCAGGCCATCACTTCACACATAGAAATGTAGGCCTTCCAAGTGCGATCGTAGATCGTCCAGGAAGAAGACTTCCGGGCCCTCAACATGGTGAAGATTACCGAATCTGACAAACCACGGTCCCTTAGTACCTGGCTTTCAATAGCCATGCCGTTAAAGCCAGCGACTGTAAAGCAGAATGAAGTATGGGACCTTGAGACAGAAGGTCCTCCCGCATTGGCAGCCGCCAGGGAGTGTCTGCTACCAGTCTCACGAGGTCGGCGTACCAGGGACGCCGGGGCCAGTCTGGGGCGATTAGAATCACCAGAATCCCCTCGGCCTCCACTCTGCGGAGCAGACGAGCAAGCAATTTCATTGGTGGAAAGGCATAAATTAGTCGATACTGATCCCATGGAGCCACCAACGTGTCCGATGCGTCTGCCCAGGGATCCCTGGACCTGGCCACAAACCTCGACAACTGCAATTGAGTCAAGAGGCTAGGAGATCCAGATCTGGTATGCCCCATTTCTGACAAAGGATTTGAAACACCTCCAGGTGTAACGACCATTCCCCTTAGTCCATCATCTGGCGACTCAGATAGTCCGCCTGTCAGATTTCTACGCCCGGATGTAAACAGCCGATAGAGCCGGCACGCTCCTTACGGCCCATCCTAGGATGTGAGCGACTTCAACGCTGTGGCTGAGCTCCTTGTTCCTCCCTGATGGTTGACAGAAGCCACCGCCGTGGCGTTGTCTGACTGGACGCGCTTGAAGTCTCTGCGACCACTTGGAGCGGCACAGTCTAATCGCTCGAAGTTCGAGGACATTGAACGGCAGGCAAGATTCGTCCGGAGTCCAGCAACCCTGGGCCGACTGGACGCCCCAGACTCCCCCCCCAACCTGTGAGGCTGGCGTCTGTCGTGATAACAGTCCAATGGAAAGGAAGGAACGACCTCCCGGACTGAAGCGCCGGGGATCTCAGCCACCCTCTCTGAATCCAGAGACAATGGAGATCTCTTCCATTTGGACAGGATCTCCTCCTGCAATACTAGAGAGTGTGGAATTGGGCATTAGGGGAATGCCTCAAAGGAGACCACCATGAGGCCCAGAACTCGCATGCAAAAAACGGAACGACGACCATTTGCGGGATGCTAACAATTTCACTGCCGACTGGAGCGTCTGCAACTGCTCCAAAGGAAGGAAGACCTTCGCCTCCAAGGAGTCCAGGATCAAACCTAGGTACTCCAGACGCCGAGTCTGTACCAACACCGACTTCCGTATGTTCAGTACCCAACAAATTTCCCGGAGGGTCTGACTGGCTATAGACATGTCCTCCTCTAATTCTGAGCCAGAAGCAGCTCTCAGAAGATCGTCCAAGTAGCCCACGATAGCAATGCCTCACTGTCTCAGCAAAGCCAGATCGGGGCGAGCACCCTGTTAAAAACTCTTGGTGCTGACGTCATGCCAAATTGCAAAGAGCAGAAACCTCTGATGGCTGTTGCAGATGGGGACATGCAAGTATGCGTCCTTGACGTCCAGGGACGCCAGAAAATCCCCCGGATGGAGCGCAGCAACCTCTGAACGAAAGGATTCCATCCTGAACTTTCGCACCCTCACAAAAGGTATTGAAGGCCCTGAGGCCGTTCCCATTCCTTATCTATGAACTTATCAAAGAAAGTAACATAAGGAAAAAACTTTCACAAAAGCGGTCAGATTTGTGTGACCCAAAGGAGACAGACTCCTCTGCGGACGTCCCAGCTGCATCTACCAGCTGGAGTGTCCCCCTCACAGCATCAAGAAGTGCACACACAAGTGCACTGTCTTGCACTCCCCAGAAGACGGCGGGGGAGGGGCGTTTTTATACCCCCCTTACGCCCGCACGCCACTTCTACCCTGGCAACAAATGATTCCAGGACTGTCGACAGCGTATCCATTGAAACCGCAGGTGCAGGGGCACCGTTGGCTGCCCCTGGCAATTTAGGGGAAGGTCACAAACTGACTCCATTAACACCCACTGACAGCCCTCAGGGACCAAGTGAAAAACACTTAAGTCCACCCTCCTTCCTGCACCGACTGGGGGGGGGGGGATAACCCAGGGGACTCACCACCCAGAGGGAGACCGCTCAGCACCGCTACCGGCCTTCCTTGTATACACAGCGTGTGAGGAAAAAAAAACTGAGGAGAATGAGCTGTGCGCCGTTCAGAATGCCAGTGCTAGATGCCAAAACCCACTCCAAAATGGCCGCCAGACGCCTCAGCTAAAAAGGGCGCGGACCACAAGAAAATGGACGCCCGCAATGCCGACCTGCACCACAGCGCGGTCACGACAAAATGGCCGCCAATGGAAATTTTAACAGAGAAACAGGCACACTAAAAATGGCGCCAGCGCAGCAAAAAAATGGCGCCCGAGCCCCGGGATGTGGACGAGAAGACCCGGAACCCCCCCACAGGTACACCCCGGTCGCAGCGGGCCCTAGGGCAGGAGGGGAAAGGGCGACAGAGCAGGGAAAGGGAGGACAGGAGAACCCCTTAATCCCGGGAATGCCCAGCTGTTCCATCCTGCCGAGACAGGAGGAACCGTACTTACAAGTCCTTGCGAGGACATGCTGGCGCGTCCCTAACAGACCCACAACCGATGGTACGGAGTAGCTGTCGGCCCGGTCCACTGTGAGTGAGACAGCAAGCAGCCCAGTGATATGTGGACCCCGGAGCATGTGCTCACCAGCCACTTATGGAGCCATGGGGTACGTCGTGGCAGAACCAGCGCGTAGCTAAGGACTGGCACGCTCGATGGCCGGAACTCGGAAGACTACAAGGATCTAGAATATCCAGCCTGTCGCCCAGCCGGCAATTCAACCCTGGGCAGGGCTGTTCAACTCAGTTATCTTAAAACATGTAACTTTAACAAACATGTTCTGCCTAGTCCTCTCCTATGAACAGGAACATAACCCACATGTCAATATTTAAAAAGGAACTGTGTCCGTCCATGGACGAAAAGAGAATTTTTTTTAAACCATCGATGCCTCCCGCTGAGACCACCGCCTGTGGAAGGGAATTCCACATCCTGGCCGCTCTTACAGTAAAGAAAACTATGTAGTTTATGGTTAAACCTCTTTTCTTCCAATTTTAATGAGTGGCCACATATCTTGTTAAACTCCCTTCTGCGAAAAAGTTTTATCCCTATTGTGGGGTCACCAGTACAGTATTTGCAAATTGAAATCATATCCCCTCTCAAGCGTCTCTTCCCCAGAGAGAATAAGTTCAGTGCTCGCAACCTTTCATTATAACCAAATATCCTCCAGACCATTTATAGCTTTGTTGCCCTTCCTTATACTTGCTCCATTTCCAGTACATCCTTCCTGAGGACTGGCGCCCAGAACTGGAAAGCATACTCTAGGTGCGGCCGAACCAGAGTCTTGCAGAGTAGGAGAATTACACATTTATTCCTGGAGTTAATCCCTTTAACCACTTCCCTACCCGCCCATAGTCAAATGACGTCCACAGAAGGGATCTCCCATCCTGGGTGGACGTCATATGACATCCTGGGCTTTGTGGGGGGATATCTGAATGATGCCTGCAGCTAGAAGCATCATTTAGATATCCTTCTATTCTGCCGGCGATTCTGCGCACAATAAGAACGATCATAGCGGCAGTTCCGCCGCTTGATCGTTCTTATAGGCGGCGGGAGGGGACATCCCCCCCTCCCGCTGCCATCCGGTGCTTCTCCAGGCTCTCCCGTGCCATCGGGGGCCCGGATAGGAAACATAGAGATGACTGGTGACCAGATGGTCACCAGTCATCTCTATGACCGTCGGAGGCCCAGGCGCAATGTGATGTCACGCCCGGGTTTTCAGAAGTAAACAAAGCTGCCATTGCGGCTAGTAAGCAGGAGATCAGTGAATTTTTTTTCACGATCTCATGCTTTCCAGCCTGGAGGAGAGATGTGGGGTCTTATTGACCCTGCATCTCTCCATAAAGAGGACCTGTCACACACCATTCCTATTACAAGGGATGTTTACATTCCTTGTAATAGGAATAAAAGTGATCAAAAAAAAATCATCAAAAAAGGGTAAAAATAAAAAAAATACATGATAAAAAAAAATGGAAAACACCCCTGTCCCCGGTAGCTCACGATCAGAAGCGAACGCACACGCAATTCCCGCTGTGAGGGGGTTAGCTCGGCAGCGGGTGTGTGTGACCCCCGGGATGGGCTCCCCACACAAAACAGGCCCAGCAAACGGAGGTTGTGGTTTTCAAAATCAAAAAGGTGCGGTTTATTTTCTATTTAGTGACAAAACACAGCAAAGCAAAAGAAACATAACCAAAATAAATCCTGGTCAAGTTGACCTCTGACTAAACATACAGGTTTCCTAACTAACAACTGGGATCAGCCTAGTGCTGTCCTAGTCCCTAAGTCCCTGGTTTTAAATGTCCAAGCAAATAGCCACACAGGCTTTTTCTCACCGCACAGGGGTTCACTCTCCCTAGACAGTCCACACAGGTCTGGTTCCAGGCATGAGCTAACATCTAATGAAGCTGGGAGTTCTTATAGAGGCCTAAATGAGCTGACAAGCTTCAGCTGGCCTCATCAACTCCCTGCCTGCACGACGCCCAGCCCTCTCCCTAGAGGTATGAGTCATCCATGAGCCCACTAGCCTTAGCTGGGCTTATACAACTCTCCACCTAGTTGTATAAGTCGGCGTAAAGCCTGAATCTGGGCGAAATATATCTGCCCCCCTGGATGCAACCAGGTGACTTTACCTTCCTGCTGTCACACCGCCCACATATGTAAACGCCGTTCAAACCACGTGAGGTATTGCCGCGTGCGTTAGAGCGCGTGCAACAATTCTAGCACTAGACCTCCTCTGTAACTCTAAACTGGTAACCTGTAAAAATTTTCAAAGCGTCGCCTATGGAGATTTTTAAGTACCGAAGTTTGGCGCCATTCCATGAGTGTGCGCAATTTTAAAGCGTGATATGTTAGGTATCTATTTACTCTGCGTAACATCATCTTTAATATTTTACTAAAAAATTGGGCTAACTTTAATGTTTTGTTATTTTTTAATTCATGAAACCATTTTTTTTCCAAAAAAAGTTGCAATGACTGTCATTTTATTCCGTAGGGTGTCTGCTAAAAAAACATATATAATGTTTGGGGGTTTTGAGTAATTTTCTAGCAAAAGAATGATGATTTGTACATGTAGGAGGGAAGTGCCAGAATAGGCCCGGTATTGAGGTGGTAAAAAAAAGCCCGGTGTTGAAGTGGTTAATGCATGCCAATATTCTGTTTGCTTTGCTAGCAGCAGCTTGGCATTGTATGCCATTGCTGAGCCTACTAGGACCTCCAGGTCCTGTTCCATCCTTGATTCCCCCAGAGGTTCTCCCCCCAGTGAGTAGATTTCATTCATATTTTTGCCACCCAAATACATTATTTTACATTTTTTCCACATTAAACCTCATTTGCCAAGTCGTTGCCCACCCCAATCATTTGTTCAGATCTTCTTGCAAGGTTTCCACATCTTGCAGAGAAGTTATTGCCCTGCTTAGCTTAGTATAGTTCGCAAATGCAGAGATTGACCGGTTTAACCCATCCATTGCATGCCATTGCTGAGCCTATCTACTAGGACCTCCAGGTCCTTTTCCATCCTAGATTTCCCCAGGAGGTTCTCCCCCTAGTGTATAGATAGCATTCATATTTTTACCACCTAAATGAATTATTTTAACCACTTGCTTACTGGGCACTTAAACCCCCCTCCTGCCCAGACCAGTTTTCAGCTTTCAGCGCTGATGCATTTTGAATGACAATTGCTGTACCCAAATGAAATTTATATCATTTTTTCCCCACTAATAGAGCTTTCTTTTGGTGGTATTTGATCACCTCTGCGGCTTTGATTTTTTGTTAAAAAATAAATAAAAAGACTGATTTAAAAAAAAATATATATATTTTTTATATTTTGTAAACAGGTAATTTTTCTCCTTCATTGATGTACGCTGATGAGGCTGCACTGATGGGCACTGATGGGCTGCATCGATAAGGCGGCACTGGTGGGCACCGATAAGGCGGCACTGGTGGGCACCGATAAGGCGGCACTGGTGGGCACCGATAAGGCGGCACTGAGAGGTGGCACTGATGGGTGGCACTGAAGAGCATTGATAGGTGGCACTGGTGGGCACTGAGAAGTGGCACTAATAGGTGGCACTAATAGGCGGCAGTGATGGGCACTGATAGGTTACACTGATAGGCAGCATTGCTAGGTGGCACTGATTGGCGGCACTTGTGGGCATTGATAGGTGGCACTTGTGGGCATTGATAGGTGGCACTTGTGGGCACTGGCAGGGAGCAATTCTATTCACAATGGCAGGCACTGGCATCTGGCACTGATGAGGCTCCTTCTGCCTCCTTCCTCTTCGGGACCGATGTCCCTTGTGAAAGAGCCGGTTATCGGCTTTTTTTCTCCTCACGCTGTCAGCATGAGGAGAAAAAAAAAACGATTACCGATTCTTTGTTTACATCACATGATCAGCTGTCATTGGCTGACAGCTGATCACGTGGTAAGGGGTCGGGATCGGCCCCTTACTCGGATCGGTGATCGCCCGAGTCTCAGTGACTCGGGTGATCACAGTGCGCGCCCTGCAGGGCCACCCGGAGCATGTGGCTGTGACGTCATGAGAAGCCTATATAAATCTCTGCGGACCGAAGATTTATCATTACTGCGAGAGGAAGCGACGAGTCAACATCGAGGAGAAGAGGGAAGAAGACGGCGACGACAGGAAGACTGGCCCCTCCACTAGCAAAAGAGCTGGAAGAAGATAGTGGAGGGGCCGGCAGAAGGACAACGGAGAGCCGGACGAGACGACGGGGAAGACCAGGCCTCCGCTAGCAAAGGAGCTGCAAGAAGATAGCGGAGGCCCAGCGGAAGGAAGAACCAGGCGACGGAGAAGACCGGGCCCGCTAGCAAAAGAGCTGGAAGAAGATAGCGGTGGCCCGGCAGAAGGAAGGAAGAACCGGAGAGCGCGGCGACGACACCGGAGACCCCCGAAGACGGAAGAGACCCCCGGAGCTGTGCAATAAAATACTTTAAAAAACTGTGTTGTGTTTTTATTGCCATTTTTTTTTCCCACCAGGTGAATGGGTAGGGGTACGATGTACCCCATACTCATTCACATAGGGTGGGGGGGCCGGGATCTGGGGGCCCCCTTATTAAAGGGGGCTCCTGGATTCCGATAAGCCCCCCGCCCACAGACCCCAACAACCAACGGCCAGGGTTGTCGGGAAGAGGCCCTGTCCTCATCAACATGGGGACAGGGTGCTCTGGGGTAGGGGGGCCACAGGTCGCCCCCCCCCGCCCCAGAGCACCAAACCCCCCATGTTGAGGGCATGCGGCCTGGTACGGTTCAGGAGGGAGGGGGGCCGCTCTCTCGTCCCCCCTCTTCCCCTGCGGCCTGCCAGGTTGCGTGCTCGGATAAGGGTCTGGTTTTGATTATGAGGGGGACCCCCACGCCGTTTTTTCGGCGTAGGGTTCCCCTTCAAATCCAGACCAGACCCAAGGGCCTGGTATGCTCCTGGGGGGGGGGGGGGACCCACGCCGTTTTTTTCTTTAAAAATTGGCGTGGAGTTCCTGCTCAGGATTCATACCAAACGCAGTGCCTGGTATTGGCGGGAATCCACGTCGGATCCCCGTTCAATACAGTGTCGCGTCTCCTCGCTATTGCAGCGAGCGCAACATGTGTCGCCATCCTGTCGCCGAGATGTCGGCACCCGTCGCCGAAAATCTCTGCGATAGGATCGCGATTAATATACAATGTCGGCGGCACCTACTGTAAATGCAATACCTTCGCCACCTCCCCATCCTTTGTAACCAGATGTCATTCCTCATTCTTTATGGGGCCTATATGATCTGTCCTCCTTTTTTACTGTTTATATACTTAAAGAATTTCTCTGGATTTTTTTTTTGCTCTTTTGTGTTCTATCTTAGCCGCCCTAATTGCACCCTTACATATCTTATTGCATTCTTTATAAAGTCTGAATGCTGATGATGATCCCTCAACCCTGTATTTTTTAAGGCCTTCTCCTTTGCTTTTATATGCATTTTTACATTGGAGTTAAGCCATCCAGGATTTTTGTTAGCTCTTTTAAATGTATTACCCAATGGGATGCACTGGCTAATGCCCTTATTTAATATGCTCTTAAAAGCAAACCCATCTCTCCTCCGTGTTCTTTGTTCCTAAGATTTTAGCCTTCTAGCAAGGTTTGTAGTTTAGGGAAATTGGCTCCTTTGAAATTCAGTGTCTTTGTATTCCCCTTCTGTTTCCTATTTGTGTGATTTATACTAAAGCCAATTGACCTGCGATCACTGTTTCCTAAATTGCCCCGTATTTCCACATCCGTGATCAGGTCTGTATTGTTGGTAATCAGTAGATCTAGTAACGCTTTATTTCTAGTTGGTGCATCTACCATCTGACCCATGAAATTGTCCTGCAAGACATTTAGGAACTGGCAAATCATAGACTAATGCGTGGTTCCCTCCGCCCAGTCTATGACTGGATAACTAAAATCCCCCATTAAGACGACACTTCCCACCCTTGTTGCTAATACAAATTGTGATGGGAGGTCCACCTCCGCCTCCTCCCTCAGGTTAGGGGGCCTATAGCATACTTCATGTTTTTTTCCCCCCCCTTGGCTTAATCCCTTTAAAAGGCTCTCAGGGATTCTTATGACACAGGTTTGCTTATGCGCTTTTGGCAAAAGATTTTTGGCCCAGCTGGCTGCCATTTTGCCCTCACAAGAAGCACATGCTTAGGGAGGCAATGCAAGCCGCTGCTCTTAGCCTTTTAGAAATTAAAAATAAATCATGATACAAAAATTGCTGCTACCACTAATTAACATTATGTGCATAGTGATTTGGCAAGTACAGATATTGCCTCAGCATGGTCTGGCTTACCTTGGAGCAGGCCTGTCTTGCAGGCAGGATGGTGCAGTGTCTGACATGGTTGGCTTCAAGCAAACATTTAACACATGTGCCTTAAATGCTTTTCCTGCCTCTGATCTGGCCCCGCCCCCAGCTGCCCCATCAGCAGTATGGGTGGACACATACCTGTTGATAGTGTACTCTGTCCCCCCTGCAGAAGGTATTTGGCTCCATGAGATTGAGGATGCATGTTACAGGTTTCAAAAACACTGTCTTGGCAAAACCGAAAGTGAGGTCACCCGCTGCAACCAATCAGGATGCACCCGGAAGTGACGCAAGTGGAAGTGTGGTATAACACGTTCGCTCATACCTCCACCAAAATGGTGCCGGTCGGAAGTGATGTCACCACATTCCACGAGCAAGACACCGCCACGATCTTGGTCCACTCTCTGCTCCAAACTGAACACAGCAGGTGGGAGCCAGTGTCTGGGGGAAAAAGAGCAAACGCTCCTTTGTCCTCCTGGCCCTGCAGCAATGATTGAGACTCACGGCGCTATCGATTCGATGCTTGCTTACCCCCTAGTAGGAGCGAAACCTCAGGCAAAAAGGAGGGAGTAACTCAGAGGGGGGGGGTCCTTCCACTGCCCCCCTTGCAACTAGCACATAGCCTAAACGAAAATAAACTGCTTGTAGCTCCTGCTGGTCCGGAGCAAACACAAGAACTGAGGCACGGAGGTATGGGACGGCTTTTTAAAATGGTGGATGATGCGTTTCCTGTTTTAGGTGGGAGGAGCCCTATCTCTCAGATGCTGCCCTGGAAGACGACTTGAGAAAAAATATTAGATAGGTATCTTAAATGATCACAACATACAGGGGTATACGATTTACTATTGACAAACACATACACGCATGCATGCACGCACGCACGCACACACACCACAGGTTGAACTAAATGGACTGGTGTCTTTTTTCAACCTTAGAGAATATGCAACTCCCACCCACTGTCACGGAGGGGTGGGGGGGGAGGCAAAATCAGGGGTGAGGGGGGCAGGACTAAAGCATCTTACACCCGAATTATGGGTGTAACATGTACTATTTTCTAAAAGATGAACCTATCTTTGCCCCCTGTTTGCAAACGGTTTCCCGACAGCACTGTGCAAAGCTTCAATGATTCAGAGTGTTGATCCTTCGCTCTCCTAGTCTGTGTGCTGCTTTAGGATTATAGAACACTGGACAGATTCATGTTTTTATGCTCATTATATTCTCATCCATCCAGCAGAATGTTCATAAAAAGATGAACTCAGTGGGACAGTAATAGGTGTACAGACCTGGAAACATACATCTCACCACAAGTGGTCTCTATTGATAGAATAATAGGATTTTTATAACAGCTTACCTGTAAAATCCTTTTCTTGGAGTACATCACGGGACACAGGGCCTCGTAGTAATTACTATGTGGGTTATATTCCACCTTCAGGTGCTGGACACTGGTGTAATCAATTAGACGACAGGAAGTTTCCTCTCTATATAACCCTTCCCATACTGGGAGCACCTCAGTTTTTGTAGCAAAGCAATAAGTGTCCCAATATCCCCAAATAAGAGGGGCGGGAGCTCTGTGTCCCGTGATGTACTCCAAGAAAAGGATTTTACAGGTAAGCTGTGATAAAAATCCTATTTTCTTTATAGTACATCACGGGACACAGAGCCTCATAGTAATTACTATGTGGGATGTCCCAAAGCAATGCCTACTGAGAGGAGGGAGACACAAATAACGCAGACCTCCATCAGACATGAGGACCTATACTGCTGCCTGCAGCATACCGCGCCAAAAAGTGGCATTCTCTTGCCATCCTACATTCACCCGATAGAAATTAGTGAATGTATGCACCGACGATCAAGTCGCGGCCTTGCAAATCAGTCATAAAGGCTTGGTAATGCACCGCGCATGAAACGCTTACTGTCACACAAACACACACACACACACACACACACACAGGAAAAAAAACTGAGGTGCTCCCAGTATGGGAGGAGTTATATAGGAAGGAAACTTCCTGTCTAATTGATTACACCAGTTTCCAGCACCTGAAGGTGGAATATAAACCACATAGTAATTACTATGAGGCTCTGTGTCCCGTGATGTACGATAAAGAAAATTAGTAGAGGGATTAAATCTCCATCACTAGCCTAAAAGTGAATGAAAACAGTAGAGGAACCATGCTTTGGATCCTTCCCAGATCTGGTTCACAGGAGCTGCGAATTACAATATAACCTTCTCTTCCCTTGATGGCTGCCACTCACCGTTGCTTGGACTTGCCTTAAATTCCAGGTCTTGTAAGTGTGGTTTGATTCAGCCACAAACTGACATCTTCAGACTGATTAATATCCTAACTGTGAGCTACTGATTACCAGATGATTAAAAATATACCTTAATCACCTTGAAAAGCCAAAGATCCACATACGGATTGTACGCGTGTCTTACTTGGTCTTGATTAGCAATCAATTTAACTCTTCAAGCTACTGCTTACTTTTCTGCACATGATTTATATGCGCACGAGTGGGTGGTATAGACTGACATGTATGCATAAGCACCTGAGTTTTGATCAGTACGTATATTTACATGTATACACACTAGAGCCTGGATACACTTATTGTAGCAATAATAGCTAGATACTCTGATATGGCCTACTCCAAAATTAAATGAACTTTGAGTCTGTTACATTATTTAATGAGTGTACAAAATAAAGAACCTTTTAAAGTACATTGCAGACAACATTGGCTTTTTTTTATTGAATCTGAGGTTAAATTAATGCCCAACATTCAGGATGAACCTTACATCCGATCCATACAACATGTGAAGTAACCATGTGGCCTGCAAGTCCTGTGACAAGTGAATTGTACAACTTACATTAAGATGATCAATAAATTGCACAATACATACTTTACTTACCTTTACAATAAAGTTGAACTCTAGATAGGATTTTTAAAGCATTGCTACACATCAGTCTAGCTTGGACCAAAGTATGCACATCTTATGCCTGAGTAATCATTGTGGAAGCTGCAAAGTCACTGTAGTAATAACAGTGACAGCAGCAATCTTCTGAGTCTAGTGCCAAGTGGTTTTCCTTCTGCATAATAACCACAGGGAGTCTCTCACTTAGCAATGTTGCCATTCAAAGAATTAGAATTGTCCTGTATTTTTTTTTAATGAATACAAAGCATTTTCTGTTTGGACGAGGTGGGCGGAGAGAGAATCCTTGTTCCTGTGTAAGCTCTGACAAAAGCGTCTCAGAGCTTACACATGGTTTACTTTTCTCACTTCCAGTGGCTGGACAAAGCAGTGGTGGAGCAGTGAAAGCACAGGTTTGTTATAGGCCACTTTCAGCTAAAAAATAGCGCCTGTAAAACGGCCTCTTTTGCAGCCCCAGTGTGAAAGGCCAAGTGCTGTAATATACTGGGGCGGTGCGCTTGCAGGACAGGAAAAAAAGGCCTGCAAGCAGCATCTTTGGGGCGGTGCAGGAGCAGGGTATACCCCGCTTCTGTACCGCCTCTGCCCATTAAAATGAATGGGCAGCGCTTTGAAAGCAGCGCTAAACGGGCGATTTTAACTCCTTCTGAGGGGTTAAAAGCGTGCCGCTAAAACAGCAGTAAAGCGCCGCTAATACTGTACCACTAATGGACCCGCCGCTTCAGTGTGCAAGTGGCCTTAAGGTTTTAATGGTAAATTGCAATTTCAAAAATTAAACAGCAGCAGAAGTGGGGATTTTTACTCATGTTAGTTAAAGTAGAACTGTCTAGTATAAAAAGAAGTGCAGCGCATATAAAACTTATTGGATTTTATAGGACTTTTTTATTGCAATAATAGTCCAGAAAGAGTAGGGGGTGGACTAACAGTCCCAGCAACCACTGAAAAATTCCACGTGACAGAATACAAATCCAGATGCAATGGTGATAAAACCCTCCACCTCCAGAGCACTCGCTTTGCTCACCTCAAGATGTGGACCACTGAGCTAACAGATGGTCAAACACACATGTCCCATATGGGTAAATCGTCCAGGCAGGGCCCAGGACCTCCAATTGATTTCCCCAGGAATGTAAAAGGTGACACAAAACAAATCTAAGTGCTCACTGATAAGTTGTAAAAAGCTTTATTTTCGTATTAAAATGGCAACTCACTAAGGGTTAAGGTAAAAGTGCATTTCCAGGAGCAGGCTCTGCAGTGTATGAGTCTGATCAATATTCCTATCGCACACGTTCCTGGCAGATAAGGCTCATAAAATGGTGGGCGCTGCAGCGATTACCAGTTGGGTCCTGGAAACATCAAACAAGCGTACATACTCGCCAGCACACCATGGATCGACAACTTCTGTCCAAAAGTTTTAACGAAAGAGATCATATTATAAAAGAAAGTGCAACGTTTCGGAGCCACGCAGGACCCCTTTGTCAGGCATGTGATAAGGTGCGACAGTATCAAAGCAGAATATAAATACATTAGCCACCAATCAAAACATGTACAAGATGAAAAAAAAAAGGTCACACCCCCTCCCTGCGACGTCAATATGACGTCAGAATCCCACCAAAAAGCATCAGAAACTAACAGGTAGCAAAGTGATATAAAGTGGGCAGGGGCAATGAAACGTAAAAATCGCTGACTGCAGCCTGCATATCCGGCATCAGTGTGCGAGCACTAGATCGTGTACACTAGCCAGATGTGTCCAATCGGAGTACAACCCCACTAGGACCCAGTGGTCTCATTGCTAGTCAGCAGCCCCGGCCGCCAGTCACGGAGTGCCACGTATGCACACATGCCCATAACAGAAAGACGGGGGGGGGGCACCTAGCTGCGGGGCCACCGTCGTCACAGAAACCTGTGACATACAGCCGGCACCGCATTAGGTAACCACAAAGTGAGAAAAAAGTTTAAGTGTGTAGGAGCGAGGTTGGGGAAGAGCGAGCAGTGCAAGGGAAAAGTGATACAAGAGCAGGGCAGAGATGAGAGAGCAAGGGGTAAAGAGGAGATAAATAGAGCAAAAATAAAAGAAAAAATTGCAAAAGAGAAAGGGGTAAAAAGAGGAGAGAGGGTAGAGAATTGAAAAAAAAGGGGAAAACGGACAACAGAGGGGGGAAAAAGGGGGAAGAAAAAAAGGAAAAAAAAGGGGGTTGCGAAAAGGGGGGGGGGAAGGAAAAAGGAACGAAAAAAGGGGAAAAGGGGAGGAGAGGGAAAAAAAATACACAGGAAAAAAGAAAAAAAGAAGATCGATTAGGAAAAAATTAGAAAAAAAGGGAAATAAATGAAAGTAAATAAATAGAAATAAACAAAAAACTATATACCGTATATACTCGAGTATAAGCCAAGTTTTTCGGCACTTTTTTTGTGCTGAAAATGTCCCCCCCCCCCCCCCCCCCACCTCGGCTTATACTCGAGTCACCTTTTTGCACCTGATCTCCCGGACTTTGGGGACCCGGTACTGGCCGGCTGTAGGTCCCCTGGACCCCAAACTTGAAACACATGTAGCCCCACTCTTCCTCTACAAGTGTGCAAAGTTTGTTGTCTGGGGGACCTATGGCCGGGGAGCACCGATTTTTCAAACCTGAACACCCCTTCCATAGACTCCCATGTTAAACGTCAGTCTAGTCATGGGCACAGTGAGGCATGGGCACAGTGAGGCATGGGCACAGTGAGGCATGGGCACAGTGAGGCATGGGCACAGTGAGGCACAGTGAGGCATGCAGATGGACACCCTAGGCTTATACCCGAATCAATACGTTTTCCCAGTTTTTTTGTGGTAAAAATAGGTGCCTCGGCTTATATTCAGGTCGGCTTATACTCGAGTTTATACGGTAACAAAAATATACGAGAAAACCTAAACAAAAAAACAAAGATAAATATAAAACAAGAAAATATATAACATATACCGTATATACTCGAGTATAAGCCGAGTTTTTCAGCACATTTTTTTGTGCTGAAAATGCCCCCCTCTGCTTATACTCGAGTCACCTTTTTGTGCCTGATCTCCCGGATTTTGGGGACCCAGTACTGGAAAGCTGTAGGTCCTCTGGACCCCAAACTTGGCACACATGTAGCCCCACTCTTCCTCTACAAGTGTGCAAAGTTTGTTGTCCGGGGGACCTATGGGCTGGGGAGCACCGATTTTTCAAAGCCGGCATCCCTTCCATAGACTCCCATGTTAAACATCAGTCTTAGTCATGGACACAGTGAGGCATGGGCACAGTGAGGCATGCAGATGGACACCCTAGGCTTATACTCGAGTCAATACGTTTTCCCAGTTTTTTGTGGTAAAATTAGGTACCTCGGCTTATATTCGGGTTGGCTTATACTCGAGTATATACGGTGGTAATAAAAATAAAAAATAAAAACAAAAATCAAATATAAATAAAAATAAATTTAAAAATAATAAAAATATAGAAAATAAATATAGAAAATACACCAACGAACATAAGTAAAATAATTACTTTTCCCTTGCTCTGCTCGCTCTCTCCCCCCGCCTCACTCCTACACACTTTTTTCTCACTCTGTGGTTACCGAATACGGTGTCGGCCGCACGTCACGGGTTTCCGTGATGACGGCGTCCCCGCAGCTAGGTGTCCCCCCCCCGTCTTCCTGTTATGGGCACGTGCACAGCATACGTGGCATGCCATGATTGGCGGTCAGGGCTGCTGACTAGCAATGAGATCGCTGGGTCCTAGTGGAGTTGTGCTTTGATCGGACACATCTGGCTAGTGTACCCGATCTAGTGCTCGCACACTGATGCCGGATATGCGGGCTGCGTTCTGCAATTTTTAAGTCTCATTTAAGTTTACGTTTCGTTGCCCCTGCCCACTTTATATCACTTCGCTACCTGTTAGTTTCTAATACTTTCAGGTGGGATTTTGACGTCATATTGACGTCACAGGGAGGGAGTGTTACCATTTTTTTCAGCTTTTACATGTTTTGATTGGTGGCTAATGTATTTATATTCTGCTTTGACACTGTTGCACCTTATCACATGCCTGACAAAGGGGTCCTGCGTGGCTCCGAAACGTTGCACTTTCTTTTGTGATGTGATCTCTTTCATTAAAACTTTTGGACAGAAGTTGTCGATCCATGGTGTGCTGGCAAGTATGTACGCTTGTCTGCAGTGTAAGAGACACAGGTCGGCAGTGGGTGACGTCAGAACGTGGCTCCTCCCCCGTAAGCGTTACGTTCACAGGAACTTCGTCAGCTGGGACTGTTAGTCTACCTCCTACTCTTTCTGGACTATTATTGGATTTTATAGGACTTATCGCAATAGGTTTTATATGCGCTGCACTTCTTTTTGTACTATGCTTATTTGGATTATGTGATGATCTTTTGTGTGCTGCATTAGTTATAATATTTAGATTTTTTTTTGGGCCGATTGATTTGATACATCTTTATACAAAAGTAGAACTGTAGGCAAAACTTTTTTAAATTTTGGATAGAGCAAGGTAGAGTTTTAACCCGCCAGACTTTTTTTTTTTTTTAGCTGTGTCCCATTTCAGAGAGATTTCCCTTCCCTTCCTGTCCCATAGTCAAATAGGAACTGAGAAGAAATCCCTGCAAATAAAAGGGAATTCCCTTGGGGTTCCCAGGTCACCAGAACTAGTGTCCCAATTGGAATTTCCCCTCTATTACTTTTCTGGGGACAACCTAAAATTTGGGATTTTCTTTACTTTCAATGATAATGGTAAAACGAGACAAATAAATAGAGAGAGGGTGAATATCCCTAACAGGGGCACATACAGCAAAAAAAAACTGACAGAAATTCTAAGCTTTTCTAAAAAAAAAATATTTGGGAGCCCGGAATGCATTGCATCCACAATCAGAAGATCGTGGGTGCAATGCAGGGCTCTTGCAGACACTGTATGTAAGCTGTTTGGCCATACATTGCACGGCCAAGCACTTGCACACGAACAGGAAGCATCAATAAACTACCATAACGCTCAACAGCACCATGGTAGTTTAGTAAAGTGGTTTACTACCACTTATCTTGTACCTACAGGTAAGCCTATAATAAGTCTTACCTATAGGTACTGTAAATATCTCCTAAACTTGCAGTTTAAGCCCAGGTTCACACTGGGCTGCGGGAGTGAAGCCATGCAAATTCAGCTGAACTCACACAATTTCACTCTCGCTGGCAGTCCCGTTTTCAGCCGCGATTACAAAGACATCTGACACAGATGTCAATGTAAATCACGGCCGAAATCGCAAAAAGTAGTACAGAAACTACTTTTTGAAATCGGTGCAGCGCTGCAGATGCGGCGTCGCACCAATTAGGACGGTGCCATTGCCGGCAATTTGCGGCAAATATAGCCGATTTGACATACGATTTGACATGTCAAATCACATGTCAAATAGCACCAGTGTGAACCAGGGCTAAGAGATATTCAGAATGCATGCAGGCGATGAGATCACCGGCGCATGCGCTCTGAAGGTCAGGCTTACAGAGCCTGTGCTGGAAACAGCGGCTCCTTTAGCAGGAGGCCATAAACCAGAAGAAAAACCGGGGGAAGATGTCAGCCACCTCAGAGTTGACATTGCAGCACTGGATGGCTTTGTTCTAAGGCAAGTCTATCATATTGATCATATTGTGCTAGTATGCAATGCATACTAGCACATTATGACATTGCTTTGCAGGGATTTATTTATTTTTAAATCGCCAGCGGTTTACAACTGCTTTAAGAACTACAAGCCGACAGTCGCAAAGTCTGCTGGACTTAGTAGTTTTCTATTCACAGAACTCTGTGAATGAATGATGCGGTCGGGAGGCGGAGTGTAAGAGTGGGGGGATCCCCTCCGGCTGCTTGTCACGACTGGGAGCCTGGAGATTTGTAACATGTTACACCCAGAATATGAGTGTAACATGTTACAAAAGGTGAACTTATCCTTTAAGTGTAAAAAAAAATTATTCATGTCACTCAGATACAGCTAGGAATAGGAGATATTCAACTCATCGTACCCTCAAAAGGACATACAATGTACATTTCAAAAGATACCTACAAAGTGTTACTGTGTGTGAGTTTACTGCATCGTTAGCAGATGACCCAAAATAATAAATTTTTTATATTAATAAAAACTGCCCATCGGGGGCATGGCCTAGCACGGGAGCCAGATAGACGTGTTAGCCCGGAGCTCCAGAGAGATAGGGACAGCAGCGGTACTAAACAACCCATCTACGATGCTCCTTTACCTGATCGGATAACGGACTTGGCCCGGTTAACCCACCATCATGTCCGGGAAGCGTCAGATGGACTGAAAACCCCAGCGCCTGACGGACTTTTTTACTCCAAGCGGCAGGAGTGCTCGACAAGATGGCGCCAAGGCCTATCCATCCCCGCAAGTCTCATCCAAGAAGAAAACCTCCAAAAAAGGTAATCATGCTCGAAATAATGCATTCCCCCAATAACTCCACGTCCTGTCCCCCTACCCCATCCTCATGCAGCCCAGCTAAGTCGAAACCTAGACTGGATGACCGGGGATTGGGTCCGGCCGTGAGTCAGGCCTAAGACTCGGGGGAGGACACGGGAGACTTGCCAGAATCCTAGAATCCTACCCCACACAAAACCAATCTGTACTAGATATGGTACTTAAAGACATGTTGATTTCACTAAGGAGCACTTTCCAATCTGACATTGTGGCGTGTATGCACCGCTTTAATAGACATACAGGAGGTGGGGAGTAGGGTGGACCACATTGAAACAAAAATGGAGGAATACGCCACAACTATAAATGACTTGGTGGATGCCAATGATGATAGGGAAGCTGATACAGAATGGATCAAAGCAAAGTTAGACATGGAGGACAGGTCCAGAAGGAACAACCTGAAAATTAGGGGAATCCCTGAGTCCGTGCAACAATCTGACCTGTGCCCTCTATGCTGCTACCATGTTTAAGGCTCTTGTTCAAGTCTCACTGATCTCGATGTTACGATCGACAGGATCCATCACTTGACCAAGCCATCCCACCTATCAGAGCAGGTTCCCTGAGACGTGTTGCTTAGACTGCACTTTTTTCATGTCAAAGAACATCTTATGACAACAATGAGGAAGCAGGAGCAAATTCTACCGCAATATCAGAGCTTTTCCCTCATGTGTTTACCGCCAATGCGGATTCTAAGACCAAAGGAGTTTTAACCGATATCCGTGACTCTGTAGCGTTTAACCTACGTGAACAAATTCAGGATTCTTTGGGCAGGTTTCTCATTTTATTCTGTGACTTGGACTCTATTACCTATACGATAGTTAATGTTTACTCCCCTAACAAGTACATTTCTCCAATAAACTGATGGAAAAAGTAAAAATGCATCAAAAGGGTCTACTTGTGATCTGTGGAGACTTGAATGTTACCCCTGACCCTGTGATAGACTCTACCACTAAAACCAACCGCTATCATCCAGCTCTATTGCCATCGATCCACAAACAGAATGTGTATGATGCCTGGCGTTGTTTGCATGCCGGCGAAAAGGATATAAATAACATAAACTTGGTCTGACCATGCGTCTATAGTCTTATCTATTGCAGACTCTATTTCCTCCCGACCGAGTTCTATTTGGATTCTTAACACTTTTTTGTTACAGCAGCAGGAGACGAAAGAAAAAACCTATACCCACATAACTGAATTTTTTTTGGGTGATAATGTAGGTTCGGTACAAAGCCCTTTTATGTTGTGGAACGCTCATAAAGCGTTTGAGGGGTATTTTTATACAAATGGGAGAGAGACTCAAGAGGCAGAGGCAGCAAAGACTCGCTGAACTGACAACTCAAATCTATGACTTAGAAACAGAAAATAAGCAAAAATCATCCCCGGCCCTTTCCCGACAATTGACAACACTAATGAATATGAAAAAGTGTAGCGCTTATTTTTGTGAAAGAGTCAGTTACCAACACATAACAAATGTTGCAAACATGCATATATATTAATTTCAGTGACACCAAGTGACTGAGTGTGATCCGTGAAAAAAAATATTATATGTAAATAAATCAAAACGAAACAGTCCTCTATTGTGACCACACACAAATAACAGTCCAAAAGTGTAGAAAAAACTGCAAGGTTGAAATAAAGAGTCCCACATGGATATGACTCTCTCTGTGAAAGGATAGAGACACCACCACCGATATAAGGAGGAGGCTTACCAGATGGTATTGACTTGGTAAGGTGTATACCACCCAAGTCAAAACAGGCTTAAATAATCAGTCAGCAAGGTGTATCCAGCTGGTCCTGAATCCCTATATCAGTCGGCACCGCAAATTCCCGTAAACACCAGGAAGTGTGAATACATATAGTCTTGTTGGAGCCAGAGATACGGTAACCACATAACATGCGTAATGGGGAAAAAAACTCACATAGTGTGATACCGTACAAGGAAGTATTTATTTAAAAAAAGATAAAAAAATTTACACTCACATTTGGAAGAACATCATAGGCATATCACAAAATGAAAGAGCGATGTGTGTGAATGGGTCCACCCGACGCGTTTCAACTAAAAAGTCATCATCTGGGGTGTGGACCCCCACAACAACACCGCTATTTATAGATGGAATGACCCCAGCTGGAGTGACCCCGGAAATTACATCACTTCCTGTTGGTGAACAGGAAGTGGCGGCTGCTATTTAAAATATCCCATTTGATCTCAAAAAATCTTCCCATAATATAGGATAATACTGCCAATGAATATTTATTAGATTGTGTTAGATCAATAGATAAATAAGCAGTATAGACATGGCCAGAACTTCTATATCAGCCATATAGAACAGGAAGCGCCATCCAAGCCTCTCTATGAAGACGAGGCTGGATGACATCACTTCCGCTCTGCACAGGAAAATTGGAAAAGATCCCCAAGCCTCACTATGTCTGATAGTAGGATTTTTAAAACAGCTTACCTGTAAAATCCTTTTCTTGGAGTACATCACGGGACACAGAGCGGCATAGTCATTACTATGTGGGTTATATAGAATTACCTTCAGGTGCTGGCACTGGCAACTTCCAAAACAGGAAGTACCCTCCCCTATATAAGCCCCTCCCATCCGGGAGCACCTCAGTTTTGTAGCAAAGCAATACGTGTCCCCAAAAGAGGGGTGGGAGCTCTGTGTCCCGTGATGTACTCCAAGAAAAGGATTTTACAGGTAAGCTGTTTTAAAAATCCTACTTTCTTGTTCATACATCACGGGACACAGAGCGGCATAGTCATTACTATGTGGGACGTCCCAAAGCAATGCCAAATGAGGGGGGGGATATACCATACATAAGCTGGGCGCCATCAGGCATGAGGATCTTTTGCGGCCTGCAACACACTGCGCCCAAAGGCGACATCCTCCTGACTTCTAACGTCCACCTGGTAGAACCTAGTAAACGTGTGTACTGAAGACCATGTTGCGGCCTTACAAATTTGAGCCAGGGAGGCCTGGTGATGCACTGCCCATGAAGTTCCAACTGCTCTCGTAGAGTGCGCCCTAACTTTGAACGGAGGCGGTCTACTTCTCAAGCCATAGGCTTGCATTATGACCTGTCGAATCCACTTGGCTAAAGTAGATTTTGACGCTGCCTGACCCTTTCTGGGGCCTTCCGGCAGAACAAACAAAGAATCCGTTCTACGAATCTGAGCAGTGGCTTTTAGATAAGCTTTAACTGCTCTTACTACATTCAAAGAATGCAATAACTTTTCCTCTACCGAGCTCGGTTTGGGGAAAAGAAGGAAGAACCACATCCTGGTTCAAGTGAAACCTCGATACCACCTTAGGAAGAAAGGCTGGGTGAGGACGTAATACTACTCTGTCCTCATGAATAACCAGATATGGCTCTTTACAGGACATGGCGGCTACTTCCGACACTCTTCTAGCCGAGCATATGGCTACTAAAAATATCAATTTTCTGGTGAGTAGAACCAAGGAAATGTGCCGCAAGGTTCAAATGGCTGCTTCTGCAGAACCGACAGAACCAAATTTAGATCCCATGGACATATGGGAGCTTTAATCGGTGGAATAATACGAGTCACTCCTTGCATAAAGGATTTGACAAGTGAATGCATAGCCAGGGGCCTTTGAAATAGTATTGATAAGGCCAAAACCTGACCCCTGATAGTACTTAAGGCAAACTTCCTGTCTACAGCCCACTGTAGGAAGTCCAGAATTCTGCCTATAACGTACTTACGTGGATGCCACATTCTGGCCTTGCACCAAGTGATGTACGCCTTCCAAACTCTATAGTAGATCTGCCTGGATACAGGCTTCCTGGCATTGATTATAGTTGATACCACAGAGTTAGAGAGACCTCTCTTCTTTAGGATGTGGGATTCAATAGCCAGGCCGTTAAACTTAGAGTTAGTAAGGAAGGGTGGTATATCGGTCCTTGCGAAAGCAGGTCCGGACGACGTGGAAGGGTCCAAGGACTCCCCACAGACATTTTGATGATCCCCGCGTACCAGGCCCTTCAGGGCCACGCTGGAGCCACCAAGATCACTGGCTTCTTTTCCAACCTGACTCTGCGAAGGAGTCGAGGCAACAATTGTAGCGGAGGGAATGCATATATCAGTCTGAACTGATTCCAAGGGAACACCAGAGCATCCGAGCCGCAAGCGAGGGGATCCCTTGTCCGGGAGACAAATCTGTCCACCTTTGCGTTGAATCTGGATGCTAGCAGATCTACATCCGGTGTTCCCCACCGCTGACATATTGCTCGGAAGACCTCGGGATGAAGGGACCATTCCCCTGGGCATAACTGTTGGCGACTTAGAAAGTCCGCCTTCCAATTCTCCACCCCTGGAATGAAGACAGCTGACATACATGGGACATGCTTTTCTGCCCATTCCAGGATGTGACTTACTTCCCTCTGGACTGCACGACTCCTGGTGCCTCCCTGATGATTGATATATGCCACTGCTGTGGCATTGTCTGATTGAATTCTGACAGGGGACCCTTGGAGTCTGGATGCCCAGGCTACTAGGGCATACCGGGCTGCTCGTATCTCTAAGAGATTGATGGGCAGGGTTTTTACTACATTTGACCATCTGCCCTGGAGAGACCATTGCTCCAGTACTGCCCCCAGCCTATAAGGCTGGCATCTGTAGTGACCACCTTCCAGGATATCGGACTGAAGGGTTTTCCCTTCTGGAGATTCTGGGGGATCAACCACCAGCAGAGACTCTTCCGAACGGAAGGGGACAAAGCCATCGGGAAGTCTAGAGCCTGAATTTTTCCGTTCCAGGCTGACAAAATGGCCCTCTGTAAATTCCTTGAGTGGAATTGGGCGTATGGCACAGCTTCGAATGATGCTACCATCTTTCCTAGCAGCCTCATGCACAGGCGTATGGACGGCTGTCTTTTTGCACAAAGCAGACGGACCAAGCCCCTCAAAGAGGATACCTTGTCTAGAGGTAAGAAAATCTTCCTCTGGTCTGAATCCAGCCGTAGCCCTAGATATACCAGGTTTTTCACTGGCTGTAGGGCTGACTTGTCCAGGTTGATGACCCAACCGTGAGATTCTAGATACTTGATTGTATCGACAATTACCACTTCTAGCTTGGCAACTGAGTGGTCCATCAACAACAGGTCGTGTAGGTATGCCATTATCGTTACACCTCGTGTTCTTAGATCGGCCAACAGTGGGGCCAGAATTTTTGTGAACACTCGTGGTGCTGTGGCCAGACCGAATGGTAAGGCTCTGAACTGAAAATGGCGCCCTTCTACTGCAAAGCGTAGAAATTTTTGATGACCTGGAAAGATGGGAACATGCAAGTAAGCATCTTTGATGTCGATCGAGGCTAACCATTCCTCCCCCTGTAGGGCAGCGGTGACCGATCGGATCGACTCCATCCGGAAGGACCGGACGTTTAGAAATTTGTTTAGACTCTTTAGGTCCAATATGGGTCTTATGTCCCCGTTTGGTTTCGGGACTGTGAAAAGGTTTGAGTAGAAACTCAACCCCCACTCTTCCATAGGAACCTCCATAATTACTCCTTGGAGCAATAGTTGTTCTAACGCCACTAGGAGACACCTTCTTTTCAGAGGGTCTTTTGGCATGCCTGACCACATAAAAATGGGAAGGAGGAGACTCTTTTAACTCCAACTTGTATCCCCGAGTTACTGCGGAGAGCACCCATCTGTCTTTGATCGTCTCCCGCCAGGTCTCTGTGAACAACTGAAGTCTTCCCCCCACCCGTTTGAGTGGGGGCAGCCCTTCATAGGCTTGACTTGGAGGCTGGTTTAGTACCTCTTCGGATCCAGGGCTTTTTATTACCCTGTGACTGTCCCTGATTTTTACCTCCTGAGTTTGACCGAGGAGGCCGTCGGAACTGCTTAGTAGCAGACGTCCCAGGGATAGGAGAGGTAGTCCTCTTAAAAGACGGACCCCTAGACCTCTTTTTAATTGGTAAGAGAGTACTTTTACCACTGGAAATCTTCTGGATATATTTATCCAGGTCTTCGCCAAAAAGGCGTTCTCCATGAAATGGGAAGCTAAGAGCTTCTTACAGGGAGCCTCAGCAGACCAGTTCTTGAGCCACAGAAGCCTACGCATATGTACCAAAGACAGCGTGAGGCGGGAGGCCTGATGGATAGAATCCTTGATGGCGTCAACCGCAAAGCATAATGCTCTAGGCAGATCAGCCAGAGCCTGGGCCTGCTGGTCTGGCAAATCCCTCAGGACCATTTTCATTTGATCCTTTAAAGCTTGGCAGACCCCAATAGCTGCCACTGCTGGCTGTGTAACAGCCCCTGCTGTGGAAAAAGCAGATTTTAATAAAGATTCCAACTTTTTATCTACTGGATCTTTGAACATTTGAACATTATCTACTGGACATGTCAGTGATTTGTTCACAGAAGAAATGGCTGCGTCCACCGTAGGAACATTCTATCTCTGGGTGAATTTTTCCTCCATGGGATAGATCACCTGAAATTTCTTAGGTGGAACAAATAGTTTATCAGGATGTTCCCAGTCCTGGTATATAAGTCCTTCCAATAATGGATGAATTGGAAAGGAGCAATTAATCTGGGGAGCTTTTAGCGACCCCAACGAGGAGACAGCAGTAGTTGATGGTTCAACAAGAGGCATTTTAAATGCAGATCGAACCATGTCAGTTAGGGTCTGGACCCACAATCTTTCAGTCTGTGATGCTGAAAATGGTTCATCTACTGTCGATTCCTCAAAAACAGAGTTAACCTCCTCCTGATCCCCTTCAGGAAGGTCAGTCCCTTCCTGGGACTGTTGCTCTGCCAACAGGCACTCTAATGGAGGGGATGGAGATCTGGCGCGCTTTCTTTCCTGTAGAGAAGAAGCGATCAATGCTGCCAATCTCTGCTCCAATCCCCCCAGAGTTGAGGCAAAAACCTCCTCTGTTATATATGCAGGAGCAGGTGGACTGAGGACAGCCGCAGTACCTGGCACTCCCGGGGGTTCCTTATGGGTATTAACCTCTGATTTCTCAGGGGAGGAAGGTGCAGATGACTGCTCCAGATCCTCAGAGCCCGATGGAGACCCCCTACACTTCCTGAGAGGTATATCTCGGAGTTTTTTAGGCGGCATATTCCTTAGTTCAAAGCTGAGGTATTCCAGCCGCAATACACCCCTTTACTGAAATAGTCTAATGCAATTTGCTGCTATGTACATCAGTGGGTGTCTACTAATGCGTCTTTCTGGGGATGCCTGTATCAACCGCCCGCTGTAAGCCCCTATACCATGCTACCAGCTCCTTTTCATGCTCTGTGTCCATAGCAAGCAGCGTGGACTGAGTCCTTTTATCTTGCTGGGACGCCCGCACATGCGCAGAAGCGCTGGGCGCACAGAGCGCGTCATCCGCCAGGCTCCGCCCCCTTTTTTAAAGCTAAATCTTATAAAAAGAAAGCGTGTGTGCGCGTGCGCGCGCGTGCACGTGTGCGCTCTTGGCGCCATGTAGGGAGAGGAGCCAGGGTCCCTGTTTCACCAGGACTCGGGGATGGAAGGAAACTACTTGGCAGCATGACAGAGGAATGCAGCCTCCCTGATAGAGAGCTCACTCATCTGCCTGGACTTTCACCATGGAAGGAATAGTCCCAAGAAAAAAACACGTTCCACAGCGGCCTCTAGTGGACAAACACAGGTACCGCACTTTTGTCTTTTTTTTTTTTTTTTTTAAAACCTCCTTTATGAAAAACATTTCTAGATTTACAGTTTTTAAAACTTCCTTTATGAAAAGACATTTCTAGGATTTCTTAGGCATATACAGCTATTAGCGGGAATACCTTTTAGGTAACAGGCAGAAAGACATATTAGGCTTGGGGGTCCCCTCAATAGAACCAAGTTCCTGAGGGGCCCCCACTTACCTTTTCCCCACCGCAGGACTTTGTTTGGTCCACAGAAGCCCAAACTTCACCTCTCACGGCAGGCATTGTACTAGACCTTCAGGGACCGGGTTCCCAAGGATTCCACTCCCCTGGACCTGTATAGCACCCTGCACAGATAGCCTCTTGGTTTTGGGTATGACCAGAGCTCTGGATTCCAGGGTCCAGCCCTCCTAAGAGAGGCATTACAGGCAAAACCCTGCTCTTCTCTGCAAGGCCCGGGTACCGACCGTTTAGCTATGAAGCTTTTTTGGTCGGATCCGGAATAGCTTGCTAAGGCCCAGAGAACCTGTACACAAGCCCAGATGAATACATGTTAACCTTGGCCAACACCTTAGACACTGGCAAAAAACTGAGGTGCTCCCGGATGGGAGGGGCTTATATAGGGGAGGGTACTTCCTGTTTTGGAAGTTGCCAGTGCCAGCACCTGAAGGTAATTCTATATAACCCACATAGTAATGACTATGCCACTCTGTGTCCCGTGATGTATGAACAAGAAATGGCACTGTTTTTTATGAGCCCTAACAAACACTTCCAGTGGTGGTGCTATGGGCAAAGCGCCTGATGTGTTATCGGGAGGTTGTGAATTCGAATCCCCGCTTTGGCATGCTGAATTTGATGTCAAATCAAACTGGGGTCATCCCTAAAAATCTAGAATGCTAATATTGGTTAATGTTCCAAAACCGACAGATTCAACTGTCAAACACAAACTAGCCATTTGAATGGCGACTAGATAGTTGACAGGTTGAAATGGGTATTAAAATTATTAAAACATTTTATTAAAAAAAGGTTAAAATTTTAAATTACTACAAAAATTTATGAAAAATCGTCCTTGGAGTCAAGATCTATTAATAAAAGCATTAATATCCCACTCCACATTTAACCCCTGTGGGTGGTGAGTCTGTAACTCGTAAATCCAGAAAGTTTCGAGTCTGGAAACTCCTCTAGTGTTGGCCCCACCCCTCCATGGAGCAACATAACGGTCAATAATCAAGAATTGGGTCCCTGTTGGGTCACGGGCATGGTTTTGCCGATAATGCAGAGGGACCGTGTGTTTGACGCTCCCAAACTTGATTAAGTTGATATGTTCGGTTACCCTGGTCGTGAATGACCTAATGGTCCGCCCAACATATTGTTTACCACATGGACATGTCAGTAAATACACGACATTAATAGTTGCGCATGTACAAAATGGTTTGATTGGATAGACCCGGTTAGTCGCTGTGGACCTAAATTCTTTACTGGCCTTTCTCCCACAGGTGTTATACTGGCATACAAGGCATTTCTTACAGGGGTAGTAGCCTGTCCAGTTATGAAAAAATGTTGGCCTAATCGGAGGATTAATGATGGTTGGTGCAATTTTACTTTTAAGTGAGGGCACTCCTCGGTATATCACTTTAGGTCTTTCTGGTAAAAGTGCACCGAGGATTCGATCATTCCTCAAGATACCCCAATGTTGTTCAAAAATAGCCTTGATTTGCTTGTGTTGGGTAGAAAAGGCTGTAAGAAAAGACCATCTAAAATGGTCTTCCCTTTCTCTTTGAGGTCTATCTGCTAACAATAGAGATTGGTCGATATTCAGAACCTTAGTCATCTCATTCTCGACATCTCGATTGTCATATCCCTTTTCAATAAACCGGCCTCTTAGAATGTCAGCTTGTATCCTGAAAGTTTCTGTGTCAGTACAATTCCTGCGGAGTCGCAGGAATTGACTTTTGGGAACGGATTTTAGCCAGGACTTATGATGGCAACTGTCTGTGGGTATTAGGGCTGGGCGATTTTCCCCCAAAAAAAAATCTGCGATTTTTTTATAAAAAACTCGATTTACGATTCGATTCGATTATTTTTTTTATTATATTAATTAAAGTGCATCAACAAACAAAATTGCAAAGGCAAACCCTTTCTCTAACTGCAAAGTCAGTGTGCAACAAACACACAATATATTCCAGCACTCATGGAACATACATTATTAACTATTGAAAACTCTTGAAACTCTGTGTGTGATTCCTTCTGTCCCAGCCTTGCTGCGATCCTGGCTCTGCATCCTTTTGGGTTGGAGGGCCCTCCATACGCTGGTCTGCCTGTTGTCCATCATTCAAGGTACTGTGCTCACACGGAGATCATGCCACAGGCTTTGTTTTGACTTTTTTAACCCCTCCTTGCTCCACGGATGTCACTGCAAGTTTAACAAGTTTGTCACCACTGGCAACTGGAGAGTTAAGATTCATTTGCCCTCTGCACATTTGGGATTGGATCCCTCTCTTTATTGTGATAAATGGACTAAGCTTTTTTATCAATTCTTCAAGAGTTTTCAATAGTTAATAATGTATGTTCCATGAGCGCTGGATTATATTGTGTGCATGTTGTGTATTTTATACTTCTGGGTATGGATTTTTTCTTGCTGCGCTGGATCCTGTTTTTTCCCCCTTTTGGATACTTTGTACTTCCCAAAATATTTGGGATTTTTTTCTTATTATTATTATTATTATCATCCATTATATTTTTTTCTTTATCCACCAATTTAGCGCTTGTGACCTTTTGTTGTTTTTTGCAGTGTGCAACAAAGATTGTTAAGCATCCAAATTATTAATACTGTATTTGGATTTAGCTAATAAAACAACAAAAAATCCTGAGGTTACTCTTAGTTGAATTGAACTGTGTCCATGCCTCACTGTGCCCGTGCCTCACTGTGCCCGTGTCTCACTGTGCTCATGCTTTAATCACTGTGCCCGTACCTGATGCAGATTTTCATGGTATACGGATTTTACTGCTACACCGGTGGCCATTCCAGTATTCAAAAGCCGCGCCTCCTTCTCGTCTGTGATAGGCGGAACACTCAATTTCCCAGCATTCAGTGTTCCGCCTATCATGGTCATCCTCATAACACAGACGAGGATGAGAGGATGTCCGTGATAGGCTGAATACTGCCTGCTGTGAAATTGAGTGTTCCGCCTATCACAGACGACGAGGACTCGGGAGGCGCGGCTTTTGAACACTGCAATGGCCGCCGTCTGTCTGCATGACACGCTGATCAGGTAGGCAGACGGCGGCTGCAGCGAGTAGATGTAATTGGGGTAACGCTGCCCAGTGCCATTCCGGATATGCCCCCTGCAGTCCTGCTACGGAAACTTTGAAGGGAAGGAAAAAAAAAAATATATATATATATATATATATTTTTTTTTTTTTCAAAAAAAATTAAAAAATCTAAAAAAATCGATTTTCTTCAAAACTGAATCGATTTGAGCTCAAAACTCGATTCAAGATTAAAATCGATTTTTTTCCCAGCCCTAGTGGGTATATATCCGTAGGTTTGAAATACGTACTGTACTTGAATTGATACTCAAACCTTTCTATTTCAAGATCCAAAAAATGGATTTTAGACTGGCTAAATTCGTATGTAAGTGAAATCCCTCTGTCATTCTCATTGAGCTCTGAGAAGAAATCTTCAAGAGATTCAGGGGTGCCAGCCCAAAGGAGGAGGATGTCGTCTATGTACCTGGCCCACATAATTAACTGCGGGTGTTCCAGGGCATAGACGGCATCCTCCTCCCACTTGGCCATGAAAAGGTTTGCTAAACTGGGAGAAAACTTTGCTCCCATCGCAACTCCCTTATGCTGCAAATAAAAGCGACCATCGAACCAAAAATAATTATGCTGGGTGGCAAACTCCAACAAATCAACTATAAAATCCACCTGAGGTTTAGCGAGAGTGACATCCCTATTTAGAAAATCCTTAGCAGCCTCCATTCCTCTCTGATGAGGAATGCAGGTGTATAAGGATGCCACATCCGCTGTGGCCATAATCAAATCGCCTTCAAAGGTGATAGCAGACAGGCGTTTAATCACATCCTTCGTGTCTTTAAGGTAGGATGGAGTTTTGCGTACAGATGGTTGCAAAAAGAAATCAATGTACCTACCAATTCTAGAGGTGACGGAATCTATCCCGCTAATGATGGGACGTCCAGGGGGATGAAGGGAATCTTTATGAACCTTAGGTAAATAATAAATAACAGGAATGCGGGGGGCTAAAGGAACAAGGAACGATTTTTCTTTACTATTTAAAATTGAGGACTCATAACCCTGAGCGATAAGACTGGTTAATTGTCTCTTGAATTTAGATGTCGGATTACTGGGTAGCTCTTTGTACGTATCCTGATCACTCAGAATTTTGTACATCTCCCCCATATAGTCCTGTTTGTCCAGCAATACAATGCCTCCGCCTTTGTCAGCGGGACGGATAACCAGATCCTTATTGTCACACAAGGATTTAAGACCCTGACTAGGTAAAGGATTATTGAAAACTCGTTTAGGAGGTAATTTGGCAAGGTCTTTCAATACCAGATCTCTAAACATGTTTATTGCTGGAGCAAGCTGGTTAGGGGGGTTGAACAGGGATGGATTGGATAAACCTGAATGGACAGTACCTGACGTAGCTGCCCTCGCTATACTTCTAGTAGGATTGGAAGTAATATAGCGCTGTATGTTAATCTTCCTAATGTACTTATGAATGTCGACAAAGGTGTCAAATTTGTTCAACCTCCGCGGGGGAGCAAATTTGAGACCCTTGTCCAAAACAATCTTTTCTTCATGTGTTAAAACAGTACTACTCAGGTTGAACACTCCTTTACAGATTATGTTCGCCCTCGCTTTTCGTCTCTGGCTCCTCCTCCCTCCTCTGGACCCTCTCTTGGGTCTCGGCCCCTTTTTCTCCCTGGGGGGTCCTCGTGAAAACCCTAATTTGGAAGGGGTTGGGAGATTGGTTGTTGATATCCATAGGAAGGCTGATCATACTCGGCATTTGGATACGGATATACTCCATCATTATACTGATCTTGAAGTGGAGAATATCTGTTATAAGTGGATGTTGGTGGATGACTATAGTGGGACGGTTTAGGGTAACCATTATGGTGGTCTTGATATCTAGCGGGTGATCCCCTATAATAGGGAGACCCCCTCTGATAGGATGGCTCACGATCATAATAATGACCGTCAGGGTTAGAATGGTTCCCTCTATGTCCTCTCCCTCCCCTTCTATTAGAATTATGTCCTCTACCCCTCTGTGTGTTCCTAGGGGTATGTACATTTTGGGGGCGACCACCCTGGGTTGGAGGAGGATCCCTAGGTAGTAGGCTCCTATTCATAGAAGGTTTCGGTTGGGTCTGGTAATCAATCAGAGGAGCCTGCGCTCCTATATTAGAAGAATTAACTACCATAGTTTGATCCTGTACTGGGGTTTTCTGCCAGCTGAATACCTTACCCGCCCTATAGTCACCTATATCCCGCGAGTATTTTTTATGTTTTTTAGCCTTTTGATCTTTATCCTCCTTGATCAAATGGGCCTGGAGGTTAGAGGACAAGGAATTGTATTCAACTGAGTTTTTATACACAAGCAGTCCTTCCTTTAATTCCTTGATCTCTCTATCCAAGACAGAGAGGCGACTTCTCTTCCTGGTAATGAGGAAATTTAAAAATTTGGTACCAGCCTCATTGAAATATTTAAACCAGGAGTCAAAATCTCCCTCACCCTGTTGTGGATGAATGTCCTATCTGAGACTTCGTAGGACCATCTGTTCCGTCACATATTGTTCCAGGAACACAAGGTCCCACTGAAGATGGAGTTCTGACACCATGACATTCCTAAGCCTTAAAAATAACCCTCCAATTTCTGTGTCGCTACCAGTGGCTACAAACACACCCTCTGTATTGACTGTGCGTGATGCACGGTAGTCAAATACATCCATATTAGTGGTTGGTATTACACCAAATAAATAATGAACACTGCTGCAATATAATGTCAAGTAAACTGTGCAAAAAATTAGATATGGGGTATACTGCGCTGTGCAATGAGTGAACACAAAAATTAGCTGCCAACACAGCTGAGACAAAGCAAAAACTGGTGAATATGAAAAAGTGTAGCGCTTATTTTTGTGAAAGAGTCAGTTACCAACACATAACAAATGTTGCAAACATGCATATATATTAATTTCAGTGACACCAAGTGACTGAGTGTGATCCGTGAAAAAAAAATATTATATGTAAATAAATCAAAACGAAACAGTCCTCTATTGTGACCACACACAAATAACAGTCCAAAAGTGTAGAAAAAACTGCAAACTGCAAGGTTTGTGATATGCCTATGATGTTCTTCCAAATGTGAGTGTACATTTTTTTATCTTTTTTTAAATAAATAACTTCCTTGTACGGTATCACACTGAGTTTTTTTCCCCATTACGCATGTTATGTGGTTACCGTATCTCTGGCTCCAACAAGACTATATGTATTCACACTTCCTGGTGTTTACGGGAATTTGCGGTGCCGACTGATATAGGGATTCAGGACCAGCTGGATACACCTTGCTGACTGATTATTTAAGCCTGTTTTGACTTGGGTGGTATACACCTTACCAAGTCAATGCCATCTGGTAAGCCTCCTCCTTATATCGGTGGTGGTGTCTCTATCCTTTCACAGAGAGGGTCATATCCATGTGGGACTCTTTATTTCAACCTTGCAGTTTTTTCTACACTTTTGGACTGTTATTTGTGTGTGGTCACAATAGAGGACTGTTTCGTTTTGATTTATTTACATATAATATTTTTTTTCACGGATCACACTCAGTCACTTGGTGTCACTGAAATTAATATATATGCATGTTTGCAACATTTGTTATGTGTTGGTAACTGACTCTTTCACAAAAATAAGCGCTACACTTTTTCATATTCACCAGTTTTTGCTTTGTCTCAGCTGTGTTGGCAGCTAATTTTTGTGTTCACTCATTGCACAGCGCAGTATATCCCATATCTAATTAATTGACAACACTAAGATCTGACCTTAGATTGCATCTACTAGAAAACTTTGAAAAAACTACTAAAAGACTCAGGATAAATGACTATGTAACTGGAAACAAAGCAGGGAAACTGTTAGCTCAAACCCTTAAAGGACATAGATACAAACTCAAAGTTCCATATATAATCCATCCTAAAAGCAAACAGAAAGAATAACATCCTCAAAAAAAAAAAAATCGCTGATGCTTTTAGCTACTATTATGGATCATTGTACAACCTAAAAGAGGACCCCTCCACTATCCAACCAACCACCGAGACCATCAGTCAGTTCTTAGAGAAGTTGGCCATACCTAAATTGTCACCGGACCAGCTCCATTCATTAAATCTCCCATTTGACAAAAAATACATTTTCAAGGTTATTGATTCTCTACCCTTGAATAAATCGCCAGGCCCAGATGGTTTCAGTAGTGAATACTACAAAGAATTTAAATCTTTATTATCCCCCTTCTTACTACAAATATTCCATTCTGCAGCTACCTCTGGCTCTTCTCTGCCTGAAATGCTTGAGGCCTTGATTGTGACCTTACCTAAGCCGGGGAAGGAGCCCACCTCTCCTTCAAATTTCAGACCAATATCTTTGCTGAATATTGATCTTAAAATATACGCCAAATTAATAGCCATGCGCCTCTTTAATATCCTACCTACGATCGTACATCCGGATCAAACAGGTTTAACAAAAAATAGGATTTTTATAACAGCTTACCTGTAAAATCCTTTTCTTGGAGTACATCACAGGACACAGAGCGGCATAGTCATTACTATGTGGGTTATATAGTTTACCTTCAGGTGCTGGCACTGGCAACTTCCAAACCGGAAGTACCCTCCCCTATATAAGCCCCTCCCATCCGGGAGCACCTCAGTTTTGTAGCAAAGCAATAAGTGTCCCCAAAAGAGGGGTGGGAGCTCTGTGTCCCGTGATGTACTCCAAGAAAAGGATTTTACAGGTAAGCTGTTATAAAAATCCTATTTTCTTTCTCGTACATCACGGGACACAGAGCGGCATAGTCATTACTATGTGGGATGTCCTAAAGCAATGCCCAATGAGGGGGGGTACACCATACATAAGCTGAGCGCTATCAGACATGAGGATCTTTTGCGGCCTGCAACACACTGCGCCCAAAGGCGACATCCTCCTGACTTCTAACGTCCACCTGGTAGAACCTAGTAAACGTGTGTACTGAAGACCATGTTGCGGCCTTACAGATTTGAGCCAGGGAGGCCTGGTGATGCACTGCCCATGAAGTTCCAACTGCTCTCGTGGAGTGCGCCCTAACTTTGAACGGAGGCGGTCTCCTTCTCAAGCCATAGGCTTGCATAATGACCTGTCGAATCCACTTGGCTAAAGTAGATTTTGACGCTGCCTGACCCTTTCTGGGGCCTTCCGGCAGAATAAACAAAGTATCCGTTCTGCGAATCTGAGCAGTGGCTTTTAGATAAGCTTTAACTGCTCTTACTACATCCAAAGAATGTAATAACTTTTCCTCTACCGAACTAGGCTTGGGGAAAAAAGAAGGAAGAACCACATCTTGGTTCAAATGAAACCTCGATACCACCTTAGGAAGAAAGGCTGGATGAGGACGTAACACTACTCTGTCCTTATGGATAACCAGATATGGCTCCCTACAGGACATAGCGGCTAATTCCGACACTCTTTTAGCCGAACAAATGGCTACTAGAAAAATCAATTTCCTGGTGAGAAGAACCAGGGAAATATGCTGTAATGGTTCAAATGGTTGTTTCTGTAGAACCGACAGAACCAGGTTTAAGTCCCATGGACATATGGGAATATTAACTGGAGGGCTAATACGCATCACTCCTTCTATAAAGGCTTTGACTAGTGAATGCGAAGCCAAGGGCCTTTGAAAAAATATTGACAAGGCCAAAATCTGACCCTTGATAGTACTCAAGGCAAGCTTCCTATCTACAGCCCACTGTAGGAAGTCCAGAATCCTACCTATTACGTACTTACGTGGATGCCATTTCTTGGCTTCACACCAGGCGATGTACGCCTTCCAGATTCTATAGTAGATCTGCCTGGATACCGGCTTCCTGGCATTGATCATGGTAGATACCACAGGATTAGAGAGACCTCTCTTTTTTAGAATGTGGGCTTCAATAGCCAGGCCGTCAAACCTAGGGCTGGTAAGGAAGGGTGGTATATCGGTCCTTGCGAAAGCAGGTCCGGACGATGTGGGAGGGTCCAAGGACTCCCCACAGACATCTTTACAATCTCCGCGTACCATGCTCTTCGGGGCCACGCTGGAGCTACCAGAATCACTGGTTTCTTTTCTACCCTGATTCTGCGGAGTAATCGAGGTAACAATTGTGGCGGTGGGAATGCATATATCAGCTTGAACTGATCCCAAGGGAACACTAGGGCATCCGAGCCGCAAGCTAGGGGATCCCTTGTCCAAGAGACAAACCTGTCCACTTTTGCGCTGAATCTGGATGCTAGCAGATCTACATCCGGTGTTCCCCACCGCTGACATATTGTCCGGAAAACCTCGGGATGAAGGGACCATTCCCCTGGGCATAATTGTTGGCGACTTAGAAAGTCCGCCTTCCAATTCTCCACTCCTGGAATGAATACCGCAGATATGGCTGGGACATATCTTTCTGCCCATTTCAGGATGCAATTTACTTCCCTCTGGGCTGCACGACTCCTGGTGCCACCCTGATGATTGATATATGCCACTGCCGTGGCATTGTCCGATTGAATTCTGACAGGGGACCCTTGGAGTTTGGATGTCCATGCTACTGGGGCATACCGGGCTGCTCGTATCTCTAAGAGATTGATGGGCAGGGCCTTTTCTGCATCCGACCATCTGCCCTGGAGAGATCATTGCTCCAGTACTGCTCCCCAGCCTATAAGGCTGGCATCTGTAGTGACCACCTTCCAAGAAATCGGACTGAAGGCTTTCCCTTTTTCCAGATTCTGGGGAACCAACCACCAACGGAGGCTCTTGCGAACGGAAGGGGACAAGGACATTGGTAAGTCTAGGGCCTGAACTTTTTTGTTCCAGGCTGACAGTATGGCCCTTTGCAAATTCCTTGAATGGAATTGACCGTAAGGTACTGCTTCGAATGATGCCACCATTTTTCCCAGCAGCCTCATGCACAGGCGTATGGATGGCTGTCTTTTTGTACCCACTAGGTGGATCAAATCTCTCAAAGACGACACCTTTTCTTGAGGCAAGAAAATTTTTCTCTGGTCTGAATCCAGCCTTAGCCCCAAGTATTCCAGACTTTTGACTGGTTTTAGGGCCGACTTGTCTCGGTTGATAATCCAACCGTGATATTCCAGATACTCGATTGTCTCGTGAACAACCACTTCTAGTTTTTCCACTGAGTGGTCTATCAGCAACAAGTCGTCTAGATATGCCATTATCGTTACACCTCGTGTTCTTAGATTGGCCAATAATGGGGCCAGAATTTTTGTGACCACTCGTGGTGCTGTGGCCAGACCGAAGGGTAAGGCTCTGAACTGAAAATGGCGCCCTTCTACCGCAAAGCGTAGAAATTTTTGGTGGACTGGAAAGATGGGAATGTGCAAATAAGCATCTTTGATGTCGATCGAGGCTAACCATTCCTCCCCTTGTAGGGCAGTGGCCACCGATCGGATCGACTCCATCCGGAAAGTCCTGATATGTAGGAATTTGTTTAGCCCTTTTAGATTTAATATGGGCCTCACGTCCCCGTTTGGCTTCGGGACTGTAAAGAGGTTTGAGTAAAACCCGAACCCCCATTCTTCCAGGGGAACCTCTATAATTACTGCTTGGAGCAATAATTGTTCTAGTGCCAACAGGAGGGATCCTCTCTTCTGGGGATCCCTTGGCACGTTTGACCTTATAAAATGGGAAGGAGGGGAGTCTTTTAACTCCAATTTGTATTCCAGACTTACTGCGGAGAGCACCCATCTGTCTCTGATCGTGTCCCGCCAGGTCTCTGTGAACAACTGAAGTCTTCCCCCCACCCGATTGAGTGGGGGCAACCCTTCATGCATTTGACTTTGGGGGAGGTTTTGTACCTCTCCTGATCCAGGGTTTCTTGTTACCCTGCAATTGTCCCTGATTTTTACCCCCGGGATTTGACCGAGGAGGCCGTCGGAACTGTTTCACAGCCGATGTCCTAGGGACTGGAGAAGCAGGCCTCTTAAAAGAGGGACCTCTAACTCGGTTTTTAACCGGCAAAAGTGTACTTTTACCGCTGGAAATTTTCTGGATATATTTGTCCAGGTCTTCCCCGAATAAGCGTTCACCATGAAATGGGAAGCTGACCAGCAATTTTTTACAGGGAGCTTCAGCAGACCAGTTTTTGAGCCACAGAAGCCTGCGCATATGTACTACAGACAGCGTAAGGCGGGAGGCCTGATGGATTGAATCCTTTATAGCGTCAACCGCAAAGCATAAGGCTCTAGGTAGATCAGCTAGGGCAAAAGCCTGCTGATCTGGCAAGTCTCTTAAGACCTGTTTCAACTGATCCTTCACTGCTTGGCAGACCCCAATAGCTGCCACTGCTGGTTGTGTCACCAAGCCTGCTGTAGCAAAAGCAGATTTTAATAAGGACTCTAATTTTTTATCTATTGGGTCCTTGAACATTTGGACATTATCCACTGGACATGTCAGTGATTTATTCACACAAGAGATGGCTGCGTCCACTGTAGGGACCCTCCATTTTTTGATGAACTTATCCTCCATGGGATAGACCACCTGAAATCTCTTGGGAGGAGTAAATATTTTATCAGGATGCTCCCAATCCTGGTAAATGAGCCCTTCCAGTAAAGGATGGATCGGAAAGGAACAAACAGTCTGGGGAGCTTTTAGCGACCCCAACGAGGAGACAGAAGTGGATGATGGCTCCGCAAGGGGCATTTTAAATGCTGATCAGACCATGTTAGTCAGGGACTGAACCCATAATCTTTCAGCATGTGATGCTGAGAATGGCTCTTCCACGGTTGATTCCTCTACAACAGAATCGACCTCATCCTGATCCCCTTCAGGTAGGTCGATCCCTGTATGGGACTGTTGCTCTGCTAACAGGTACTCTGAGGGAGGAGACGGAGATCGAGCGCTTTTTCCCTGTGACAGGGAAGCAGCGATCAATGTTGACAATCTCTCTTCCAGCCCTCCCAGAGCTGAGGAAAAAACCTCCTCTGTTACATACACAGGAGCAGGTGAACTGAGGACAGCCACAGTACCAGGTACTCCTGAGGGTGCTCTACGGTCACTAACCTCTGATTCTTCAGGGGAGATTGGTGCAGCCGAAGCATGCCCAAGATCCTCAGAGCCCGATGGAGACCCCCTATGCTTCCTGGGATTTTTAGTCCCGGAGTTTTTAGACGGCATATTCCTAAGCCCAAAGCTGAGGTATTCCAGCCGAAATACACCACTTACTGACAATAGTCTAGCACAATTGCTGCTATAAAAACAGTTGGTGTCTACTAATGTGCCTTTCTATGGGGATGCCTGCATCAACCGCTTGCTGTATGCCTTTTTTAAATGTTGCCAGCTCTGTCTCTGCACTCCATAGCCAGCTCACAACACATAATTGTGCTTTTTAACATGCTGGGACGCCCGCACATGCGCAGAAGCGCTGCGGCGCGCACAGAGCGTCATCCCCCAAGCTCCGCCCCCTTTTCCAGCTCACCTCTATATATAGAGGCGCGTGCACGCGCACGCACGTGCGCCTTCGGCGCTCTTTTTTGAAAAAAGGAAACTAGGGACAAGAGACAGGGCCCTTTTGCCGCAGGCCGGGGGATGGACGAGCATTGCAACATGGCAGAGGAAGCAGTTTCCCACAAGAGAACTCACCATCTGCCTGGACTTGCTCTGATGAAAAGAAACTAGTCCACATGACAAGAAACGTTCCACAGCGGCCTCTAGTGGATTAACACAGGTACCGCAGTCTATATATTTTTTTTTTTTTCTTGACCACTATTAAAAATATTACATTTTTTAGTAGTTACAGGCATGCATAAATATTTAGCGGGAATACCGTTAGGTAACAGGCAGAAAGACATATTAGGCTTGGGGGTCCCCTCAATAGAACCAAGTTCCTGAGGGGCCCCCACTTACCTTTTCTCCGCCGCAGGACTCTGTTTGGTCCACAGAAGCCCAAACTTTACCTATCACGGCAGGCATTGTAATTAAACCTTCAGGGACCGGGTTCCCAAGGATTCCACTCCCCTGGACCTGTATAGCACCCTGCACAGAAAACATCTTGGTCGTGGGTATGACCAGAGCTCTGGATCCCAGGGTCCAGCTCTCCTAAGAGAAGCATTACAGGCAAAACCTTGCTCTTCTCTGCAAGGCCCGGGTACCGACCGTTTAGCTATGAAGCTTTTTTGGTCGGATCCGGAATAGCTTACCGAGGCCCAAAAGAACCTGTACGCAAGCTCAGTGAAAAACACATGTTACTTCTTGGCCAACACCTTAGACACTGGCAAAAAACTGAGGTGCTCCCGGGTGGGAGGGGCTTATATAGGGGAGGGTACTTCCGGTTTGGAAGTTGCCAGTGCCAGCACCTGAAGGTAAACTATATAACCCACATAGTAATGACTATGCCGCTCTGTGTCCCGTGATGTACGAGAAAGAAAATAGACAAAACCTCAGATGCTACGCGTCGCATAATCATTATAGACCTGGCGCAGGTGCAGCAAAGGCCTTCTCTGCTCCTATCTTTGGATGCAGAAAAGGCCTTTGATAGGATACATTGGATGTCCTTGGCCAGGGTATTGGAATCCTTTGGCTTCAATGGTAATATACTGTCTGCTATCGTGGCCTTGTACTCTAGGCCATCAGCCAGGGTCTATATGTCTGGTATCCCATCAGCTCCTTTTACTATATCCAATGGTACAAGGCAGGGTTGCCCCCCCATCTCCCTTGATATTTAATCTACTAATGGAACCATTAGCCATTTATATTAGGACTCACCAAAAAATAAAAGGTTTCCAAATAGGTAAACACACACATTCGATTAGTCTCTTTGCAGACGACAATATCATGATTATGACAGAGGTGGGCCCCTCCCTGGCTGCAACACATGAAGCAAACTATTCAATCAGGTTTCCTACTATAAAGTAAAGGTCTAGGAATTTATGCTTCTACTTGCACTAAGATTGAAACACAATACCCCTACACTTGGAGTTCGGAAGGAATCAAATATTTAGGAATTACATTGACAGCTAATGTGGACCGTTTGGTAGAGGTTAATTATAATTGCTTTTTACACAAACTCAACCTAAAACTCCAGGACCTGACTAGGATGGAATCAACCTGGTCGGGTCGTCTGGCGGCCTTTAAAATTATGTTACTACCCCAATTTATTTATCTATTCAGAAGTCTGCCTATTGCAGTCCCAGAAAATGTTTTCAAAAAACAGCACAGTCTCTGATAAATAAATTCCTTTGGCAAGGGCAGAAAGCTAGATGTGCCTTTCAAAAATTAATTAAATCTAGGGTAGCTGGAGGAGTGGGTCATGTACTCCTCAAAGATTACCATACGGCTGCACTCTTAGCTCAACTGAAACACTGGTTTCCAGGTGAGATTACCTCAACTCCAATCTCTATAACTTATTGTTTTATTGTTAGCCAGCAGGTTTATGAGTAGTTATTCACCAAATGTATCACCTACCATAAATACCTCCCTTCAGGCTTGGAAGAAACTATTAAGCAAACCCTTAGTAGATACCAACCCTAAATCTATCCATCTCCCTATAACTGGTTTACAATTATTAATCCCAAATCTAAACGTCAAGCATTGGGAATCTAAAAGGTATCACCACTATTGCAGACATTCAAATAGGCCCTGCAACTAAATTCTTTCGATCACTTCAGATTGAGTATGGTTTAGAACATAGGGACCATTATACCTATACCCAAATATCACACCTATTAACTAATTCCATTGAGATGTCTATTATTATACCTTGGTTTTTATACTTTACCAACCCTAATACCTCTATTAAGGGTATATCCCTGTTCTACAGCCTCATTGGCCAAAATACTATTTACTAAGACCCCCTCTATGAGGACTTGGGAACTAGATCTAAAAACTCACTATATGACTTATCAGTGGAAATATGCTGTTGCATCTGTTTACAAGGCCTCTAGGAATGCCAATTTATGGGAACTGTATAAAAAAATACTTCTAAGGTGGTACTTAACTCCTATGAGATTGGCCAGTTTTAATACACAAATTTCCCCACTCTGTTGGAGGCAATGTGGCCATAGAGGCTCCTTGATACATATACTTGGAAATTGCACATTATTGGAAAATTACTGGTCAGAGATTTTCAATCTCATAGATCAGATAACTGACTCCAAGAACTCATACAACCCAAGCTTGGCTATCCTATCTTTGGGAATAGATGCAATCCCCATTACTCATAGGAACATTGTATCTCACATTCTACTGAGTGCGAGACTAGAGTTGATGAGATGTTGGAAAAGTAAGGAGCTCCCTAATCTTGCAGATGTAATTAGGACCACCAACCTTCATATCACATATGAAACTATGTTTGATGCCTCTCAAAACAACTATGGCGCTAGGCATCAGGTTTGGAAACCTTGGATAGACCGGTATGGCAGTAACAGGGCTAGATTATAATCCCCAACAGAAGCATAAAATGCATTTTTAAAAGTCACATCCATTTCTTTTCCTTTTTCTTTATCTCTATCTTCTATTAAAGTTAAGTGTGTTTTTATATATGTTCGATTTATTCTTATGATCAATATATTGCGAACAGTCATGATGAGATAACTATAGTTTATCTGATGTATACGGTGGAGTTTGGATCTTCGGGTGCAGCGTGTTCCTCTTGGGGCGCCCGGGGATTGGAGGTCCACTATCAAAAGCTCTCTAGGCGCACTCTTGATGAAACTTTACCATTATATATCGCCAAGTTATCATGAATGCCCTATTAATAGCTAACTGTAACAAACTATTTCTGTTATACTGTTCGCTGTTGTGATATTCAATGTACATTCTTGTTTATATGCACATATTTTTCAATAAATATTTTATTGAAAGAAAAAAAAAACTGCCCAACAAAAATTACAGTTATAAACCTCCCTTATTCTATCCAAATTGAAAAAAATACTATTGAATTGTTTCTACATTAAGACATAGCTTTTATTGGTTTAGTACATTAAAAACTGCAAGCTTTCAAAACCGCTGAGGTCTCTTCCTCAAAAAAAAGTAAGTACACAAACTATTTTTTTTTTTTTTTAACAGAGTTATTTTCTTACCGGTAACTCTGTTTCCAGTAGTCTTCCAAGGCAGCCCTTGAGAGATGGAGCTCCTCCTCACAATCAGGAAACACATTGCCATTGATTTTTTCCCTCCCCCTTAAGAGGCGGTCCCTCAGGTCCCTGGTCAGTCATCCCCGAGAACCGAAGGCCGGAATCTGTAACGACATAATACACAATACAACCCCACAAGGTTAGACATTTTAGGGTGGGATCGTGCTGCCTTGGAAGACTACTGGAAACAGAGTTACCGGTAAGAAACTAACTCTGCTTTTCCCCCCAGTCTTCCAAGTTAGCCCTTGAGAGGATAACCAAGAACTCACCAGATTTAGGGTGGGACAACGGCTTGTAGGACTTTCCTACCAAAAGCCTGGTCCTGGCTGGAAATCAGATCCAGTCTAATGCTGAACAAAGGTCGAGAATTTTGACCAGGTTGCAGCCCTGCAGATTTGTTCTGGAGTGGCTCCTGCCCTTTCTGCCCAAGAGGCTGCTGAAGCCCTTGTTGAATGAGCTCTAAGTTCTTTAGGCGGTGTTATCTCCAAAACACTGTTACACTCTAGTATGGCTGCCTTTATCCATCTGGCTATTGTCTTTTTGGACGCTTGTTTACCCTTCAGTTGGCCTGCGTACAAGACAAATAGAGCATCTGATGTTTTGAATTCATTGGTAACTTCTAAATATTGAAGTAGACACCTTTTGACATCAAGAAGACTTAGTTCTTGCTCTTTGCTGTTGTTTGGTGAACTGCAAAATGAAGGTAGGACTATACCCTGGGATTTATGAAAAGTTGACATCACTTTGGAGTAAATCCCGGACCTGTTTGAAGGACAATTCGATCGTCATGAATCTTTAGAAAAGGCTCTCTAACAGATAGAGCCTGTATTTCTCCTATCCTACGTGCCGTTGTGATGGCTATGAGGAAAACTGTTTTAAGAGTCAATAGTCTTAAAGATGTATCTTGTAGTGGCTCGAAGGGAAGTTTGATGATCCCCCTGAGCACCATTGACAAATCCCAAGTGGGACATTTTTGTGTCTTTGTATTTTGCTAATGCCCTGCAAAAACGAGAGACCAAAGGGTCCTCTTGTAGTGTCCGTTCCAGATACACCGACAGCGCTGCAATCTGAACCTTCAGTGTACTGAGGGCTAACCCTTTATAGCCCTGCTGTAAAAATTCAAGGATGGTCGGTGTATCCATTTTTAGTCTTTTGTTTTCAGTGCACCAACTGTTAAACTTCCTCCAGGTCTTTCTGTAGATGGCTCTGGTGTTTGGCTTTCTGGTGCTCAGAAGCGTTGCCACCACTTTATCTGAGAGTCCTTTAGATCTCAAGATGTTCTCCTCAGTAACCAGGCCGCCCATTTGAAAACTTTGTTTTAGGCCTGTCAGCGGTCCCTGACACATCAGGTCTTTCCTGTGAGGTAGAAGCCACGGCTCTTCTGCCGAGAGACTGAGGAGTTGAGAGAACCAGGCTCTCTTGGGCCAGTATGGTGCGATCAGTAGAAGTTTTGTCTGTTCCTGTAGAAACTTCTTTACCACCTGCGGAATCAGATGAACCGGAGGGAAGGCATAGCATATTATTATATAAGTTCCAAGGATTTTGGAGAGCATCTATCCCTAGAGGCTGATCTTGCTGGTTTAGCGAGAATAAATGCTTCACCTGAGCATTCTTCCGAGAGGCAAACCGGTCTATGTTTGGAACTCCCCAGCAGGCTGCAATTTCCCTGAACACCTCCGGGTGTAATACCCATTCCTCTTGGGAGATCTCCTGGCGGCTGAGGAAGTCCGCTACTTGGTTGTCTACCCCTTTTAGATGGACTGCTCCCAGTGACAGCAGTTTCCCTTCTGCCCATCGGCATATTTGATTGGAGATGTGGCTTAGGGAGGGGCTTCTTGTGCCCCCTTTGCCTGTTCACATAAGCCACGGCTGTGGCGTTGTCCGAAAGTATCAGGATGTGACGACTTCTTAGTTGGTTCTGAAAGAATTCTATGGTCTTGGCTATCGCCATAAGCTCTCTCCAGTTTGAAGATGCCTGAGCTTCTTCTGGGGACGATCTCCCCTGAGCAGGTTGCCCTGCTAGGTGAGCTTCCCATCCCCAACTGCTTGCATCTGTGGTCAATTTCTGTGAGATCGGAAATGACCAAGCCAGACCCAGATTTAAATTTGTGTGGACCCTCCACCACCACAGCGACCTCTTCACGGATGTCGGGAGTAAAACCGACCTGTCCAGATTTTCTCTTTGGTTTCTTAAGAGAAATACTTGAAGGGGCCTTTGATGGTACTTTGCCCACTGGACTGCTGGTATTGATGATGTCATCAGACCCAGAACCGACATCAGGTCCCTGATAGTTATTGGGAGGCTGTTCTGTATTGAACTCACCCTCTATTGAATCGCTTGGTTCAAGGGCTTTAGGTTTAGTATTAATCAAAACTTCCCGGAAGGTTTTTTGATCACGAAAACATGGAGAGAAAAAACCTTTTTTTTCCTTCTCTGGGACTGGAGTAAGAACCTACTGGTTCACCATCTTCCCCTAGCAACAGTGGAAGAGCCTTGGCTTTTTCTGGATCCCTGGGAAGTTTTGTTAATAGAAATCTCTCTGGAGGATGACAATTGAATTCCAGGGAGTAGCCCCTTGCGGTAATGTCCAAAATAAACTGATTGGCTGTCGTCTTCTGCCATTGAGGTAGGAAGGTAGCCAGTCTTCCCCCTACTGGCACTCTGTTATTGCTTGGTGGCTTGAAGAGCCAAAAGAGGACATTACTCTTTGGTTTCCCTTTGTGACCCGTCCAGTTCTTTTTAGGGTAATATTTCTTCTCTTCTTGGGGACGTTCTCTTTGTCCATGAAAAAAACTTTTTTGTGGAGGTTTGCGTTTTTCAGCAGGGAAGGGTTTTCTTCCTGTCTGCTGTTCTTTCCAAGGCCTCGTCTAGGCCTGATCCAAAAAGAAAATCCCCAGTAAATGGGTGATTGCACAACCTCGTTTTGGATGCAGAATCTCCTGTCCAAGTTTTCATCCAAATTGCAGGTCTTCCTGCGACAGCTAGTCCTCCTGACCTTGCTGCTAGTTTAGTGGACTCTGAGGATGCATTCGCAATGTAGCCCACTGCCTTGGAGAGAACTGGAAGTGTCTTCAGAATCTCCTCCCTAGGCGTTCCATTTTTAATATGGTCTTGCAGCTGTGAGAGCCAAAACTCTAAGTTTCTTGCCACGCAAGTGGTGTTAAGCGCTGGCTTCAGACTAGCGACACTTGTCTCCCAAGCTCTTTTCAGGATAATGTCACCTCTCTTATCCATGCCATCTTTAAGGTGTCCCATATCTTCAAAGGCTAATGAAGACTTTTTGGAAACCTTGGAAAGTGGCGCATCCAATTTGGTATTTTTGTTCCACGCTTCCTGTGGATAGTCACTGAAAGGAAACCGCTTCTTGTGACTGGCCGCAAAGAAGAGTTTCTTTTCTGGGTCTGCCCATTCTTTTTAACGGTATCTGACATCACCGGATGAACTGGGAATACTTTGGATTTTTTCTTCCTCAGACCTTGGTACATCAGGTCATGTTTGGAAGGCAGTTCTTTTTTATGCTCAATTTCCAAAGTTTCAAAAATGGCCCCAAGCAAATCATCCACATCTTCTAGAGATAATTTGTATTTGGGTCCCTTTCTTTCTTCTCCCCCATCTTCCTGCTCTGAGTCTGAGCTGCTGCCCGCTCGCTCCCTCACCATCTCCTGCAGCCCTGAGGCGACTTCTGACCTAGGTGAGGCCATGGGAGAGGAACTTCCAGAAGGAATTGCTGGAGGTTTAACCTCTGCGATAAACTTTTTGAGATCCTTAAAGATGGCAGCCGTATCATCCCTCACGGATCCAAAAATCTTTGCATAAACTGCATCTGACTGTTTTTTAATCAGTTTGTCAATGCAAATTTGGCATAGCGGTTCTGTGTATTCCAAGGGCATCTTGGTAGCACACTTTGCACACCGCTTTCTGGGAGTGGGATTTGGCGTTTTTGGTGGTTTCACCTGCCAAAAGACAAACACAGGGGGACCCATGGCAGTGAGAAATAAACAAACTGCACCATAACATTACTCACCCAGTGACACTAGTAACCCCCCTGGTAAGCCCCAGCTTGCTAGTGAACCACCATCATCTAGCTGCTGTCCCATTTAAAATGGATACAAAGGTCACCCACTGGTGCCTACCTGCATTGTGCTGGTGCTTTCGCCTCCCGGAGCCTGGGCTGATGGAATCTCATCCTCCTCCTGCATCATGGAATCGTGTGGCGTCCGATACAATTGTCTGCAGCCGCGTCCACGCTAATAGCACCAGCCGGCCGTTCGAATTTCCCACGCCTTTAAGGGGATTGGACCAGCTTCCCCGGCGCACGCTGATGACCTCATCCCTCCCCGGAAATGACGCTCCGGGTCAAACGGCGTTCAGCCGCGGGTACGCGCCCCCCGCTGACGCCGCCAAGGTGACGATGTATCAGCGCCTCTCTCCACGCCTGGGCACAGAGGCAAGTCGAAACTGGGACACCTCCTGCCTGCTGCAATGGAGGGTTGCCCGTGGCCATGAGAAAACCGTCCTCCTCCACTGCATAGCAATGGCGCCGGTGAGTCCACTGACCCCCTTCTGCTCTGAGGCTCCACCGCTCCTTCTGTGCAATGCTGTCGCCTACAGCCTGTGCACACCAAACCAGCTGTCTCCGCTGGACCCCTGCCCTGGTCAGCCTCTGAGAGATGGAGCCCCCTCAGGTCCTTTTGGCAACATGTCTCCTCCGGACAGAGGAAACACTAAGACTGATCAGGGACCCGAGGGACCGCCTCTTAAGGGGAGAGAAAAAAATCAATGGCAATGTGTTTCCTGATTGTGAGGAGGAGCTCCATCTCTCAAGGGCTGACTTGGAAGACGACTGGTGCGAAAATATATAATTATAAAATAATAATACTTAATGAAAATCTATTTTGACATACACATGTAAAAAATTTATGTACAGAGATTAAATATAGAAGTTACCTGACCATGGAGTGGGTCATCACTACCCTCTTGCTCTGAAGAGAAACTTTCATCTTCATCTTCTGAATAATTTTCAATATCTGGGGAACGATCTGTGAACATAAAACCTTGCTTAAATTTTTTTTTTTTAATTTGTGCTCCCCCCCACGCCTAATTTCAAGCTGAGGCCACCAAAAATGACAGACAATGTTCTTGTCATATAGTGTTTTGCAAAAAAGGAGTGGTTATTAGGCCAGCCACACATCGAATTTCGGCTGGTACAGCAGGGACTGGCTGAATTTTAATCCACGTATGTGCAGACTGATTGTACCCAAGTCGATCCATTGATCAACTTGTGTACAACCAGACTGTCGGATTTTTTTAAATGCAACTACTGCCAGTGGCTATAGCAGGTATTATTGCATTTTGCCAGCCGGGAAGGCTCCCCTCTCCCCCTGCTGGCGATGCCACAATAGCACTGCAGGAGACATTCAGTACTGATAGGGGAATCGAGAGTCATCTACAGTATGGCTTGTCTTAGTCCCATTAGAGAGTATCAGATCAGATTAGATTAGTGAACTCTCTAAATTATTTAAACCATTCTATGGAGTATATTAGGAAACCATTGAGGTAAGTCCTGGAAGTTACATAATTTCCCTTTTTTTTTTTTATTAAAACCAGCTGCCTGTACAACATCCAACAAAAACAAACATGTCCCTTGTTTATACTTTAACAGGAAGCACTGACACTCCTGGTGGAATGGGCTTTGACCGGTAATAAAAAAACCTTGTCCTGACCCTTGTGAGGACCCTCACATGGAACAAACAGGGAATCAGTCTGTGGAAACGAGAAGTTCTCCTTAGGATGCTTGGGGTTAGAACAAAAGATGGTAACTCAATGCCACAAAAACCCTCAGAACTTGGGCTTCAAAAGTAATGCCATGAAAAGGTAGCGACCAAAAGCAGGATGGGAGATCAGAAATTTTCTGTCACAGGTCCCATCAATAAGAGCCTATGGCTCATCTGCCAAGCAATTACGATGTCCACATACCACATTGTTTTTGGCCAAGCAGGTGCAATGAGATTCAAGGAAATGCCCTCCAGCTTTATTATGCACAATAGGCAAGGAAAAATCTGGAGTGGAGGGAAGGCATAAATCATGGAAAACGGATCCCAGGGCATCCACAGGATCCACCGTAAAACACCTAACCATCCCTGGTTCAGGACACAGACCTGTCCATTTTTTTTGTTAATCTCAGCAATAAGAGATCCACAACGATCATCCCTAAGTGCAGAAAAATCTCTGAAAACAACCCCAGATTCAACTGCTAATGGCTGAGAAGGTTTGCCTGTCCATTTCCCATACCAGGAAATGTGCACGAGAACGAGAGTGATCGAGGGACAGAACGAGAACGAGAGTGATCGAGGGACAGAACGAGAACGAGAGTGATCGAGGGACAGAACGAGAGTGATCGAGGGACAGAACGAGAGTGATCGAGGGACAGAACGAGAGTGATCGAGGGACAGAACGAGAGTGATCGAGGGACAGAACGAGAACGAGAGTGATCGAGGGACAGAACGAGAACGAGAGTGATCGAGGGACAGAACGAGAACGAGAGAGATCGAGGGACAGAACGAGAGAGATCGAGGGACAAAACGAGAGAGATCGAGGGACAAAACGAGAGAGATCGAGGGACAAAACGAGAGAGATCGAGGGACAAAACGAGAGAGATCGAGGGAGAGAACGAGAGAGATCGAGGGAGAGAACGAGAGAGATCGAGGGAGAGAACGAGAGAGATCGAGGGAGAGAACGAGAGAGATCGAGGGAGAGAACGAGAGAGATCGAGGGAGAGAACGAGAGAGATCGAGGGAGAGAACGAGAGAGATCGAGGGAGAGAACGAGAGAGATCGAGGGAGAGAACGAGAGAGATCGAGGGACAGAACGAGAACGAGAGTGATCGAGGGACAGAACGAGAACGAGAGTGATCGAGGGACAGAACGAGAGTAATCGAGGGACAGAACGAGAGTGATCGAGGGACAGAACGAGAGTGATCGAGGGACAGAACGAGAGTGATCGAGGGACAGAACGAGAGTGATCGACGGACAGAACGAGAGTGATCGAGGGACAGAACGAGAACGAGAGTGATCGAGGGACAGAACGAGAACGAGAGTGATCGAGGGACAGAACGAGAACGAGAGTGATCGAGGGACAGAACGAGAACGAGAGAGATCGAGGGACAGAACGAGAACGAGAGTGATCGAAGGACAGAACGAGAACGAGAGAGATCGAGGGAGAGAACGAGAGAGATCGAGGGAGAGAACGAGAGAGATCGAGGGAGAGAACGAGAGAGATCGAGGGAGAGAACGAGAGAGATCGAGGGAGAGATCGAGAGAGAGAACGAGAGAGATCGAGAGACGGGACAGAACGAGAGAGATCGAGAGACGGGACAGAACGAGAGAGATCGAGGGACAGAACGAGAGAGATCGAGGGACAGAACGAGAGAGATCGAGGGACAGATCGAGAGAGATCGAGGGACAGATCGAGAGAGATCGAGGGACAGATCGAGAGAGATCGAGGGACAGATCGAGAGAGATCGAGGGACAGATCGAGAGAGATCGAGGGACAGAACGAGAACAAGAGAGATCGAGAGACAGAACGAGAACAAGAGAGATCGAGAGATCGAGGGAGAGAACGAGAGAGATCGAGGGAGAGAACGAGAGAGATCGAGGGAGAGAACGAGAGAGATCGAGGGAGAGAACGAGAGAGATCGAGAGACAGAACGAGAGAGATCGAGAGACAGAACGAGAGAGATCGAGAGACAGAACGAGAGAGATCGAGAGATCGAGGGACAGAACGAGAGAGATCGAGAGATCGAGGGACAGAACGAGAGAGATCGAGGGACAGAACGAGAGAGATCGAGGGACAGATCGAGAGACAGAACGAGAACAAGAGAGATCGAGAGACAGAACGAGAACAAGAGAGATCGAGAGACAGAACGAGAACAAGAGAGATCGAGAGACAGAACGAGAACAAGAGAGATCGAGAGACAGAACGAGAACAAGAGAGATCGAGGGACAGAACGAGAACAAGAGAGATCGAGAGAGATCGAGAGAGATCGAGGGAGAGAACGAGAGAGATCGAGGGAGAGAACGAGAGAGATCGAGGGAGAGAAGGAGAGAGATCGAGGGAGAGAACGAGAGAGATCGAGGGAGAGAACGAGAGAGATCGAGGGAGAGAACGAGAGAGATCGAGGGAGAGAACGAGAGAGATCGAGGGAGAGAACGAGAGAGATCGAGAGACAGAACGAGAGAGATCGAGAGACAGAACGAGAGAGATCGAGAGACAGAACGAGAACGAGAGACAGAACGAGAACGAGAGAGATCGAGAGACAGAACGAGAACGAGAGAGATCGAGAGACAGAACGAGAACAAGAGAGATCGAGAGACAGAACGAGAACAAGAGAGATCGAGAGACAGAACGAGAACAAGAGAGATCGAGAGACAGAACGAGAACAAGAGAGATCGAGAGACAGAACGAGAACAAGAGAGATCGAGAGACAGAACGAGAACAAGAGAGATCGAGGGACAGAACGAGAGAGATCGAGGGACAGAACGAGAGAGATCGAGGGACAGAACGAGAGAGATCGAGGGACAGAACGAGAGAGATCGAGGGACAGAACGAGAGAGATCGAGGGACAGAACGAGAGAGATCGAGAGAGAGAGAGAGAGGGGGACACAGAGAGAGAGAGGGACAGAACGAGAGAGGGGGGGACAGAACGAGAACGAGAGGGAGGGACAGAACGAGAACGAGAGGGAGGGACAGAACGAGAACGAGAGGGAGGGACAGAACGAGAGAGAGAGAGAGAGGGACAGAACGAGAACGAGAGAGAGAGGGAGGGACAGAACGAGAACGAGAGAGAGAGAGGGAGGGACAGAACGAGAACGAGAGAGAGAGAGAGAGAGGGAGGGACAGAACGAGAACGAGAGAGAGAGAGGGAGGGACAGAACGAGAACAAGAGAGAGAGAGGGAGGGACAGAACGAGAACGAGAGAGAGAGAGGGACAGAACGAGAACGAGAGAGAGCGAGGGAGGGACAGAACGAGAACGAGAGAGAGGGACAGAACGAGAACGAGAGGGAGGGACAGAACGAGAACGAGAGAGAGGGACAGAACGAGAACGAGAGAGAGGGACAGAACGAGAACGAGAGAGAGGGACAGAACAAGAACGAGAGAGGGAGGGACAGAACGAGAACGAGAGAGGGAGGGACAGAACGAGAAAGAGAGGGAGGGACAGAACGAGAACGAGAGAGAGAGGGAGGGACAGAACGAGAGAGAGAGGGAGGGACAGAACGAGAACGAGAGAGAGAGGGAGGGACAGAACGAGAGCGAGAACAAGAGAGAGGGACAGAACGAGAACGAGAGAGAGAGGGAGGGACAGAACGAGAACGAGAGAGAGAGGGAGGGACAGAACGAGAGAGAGAGGGAGGGACAGAACGAGAACGAGAGAGAGAGGGAGGGACAGAACGAGAACGAGAGAGAGAGGGAGGGACAGAACGAGAACGAGAGGGAGGGACAGAACGAGAACGAGAGGGAGGGACAGAACGAGAACGAGAGAGAGGGACAGAACGAGAACGAGAGAGAGGGACAGAACGAGAACGAGAGAGAGGGACAGAACGAGAACAAGAGAGAGGGACAGAACGAGAACGAGAGAGAGGGACAGAACGAGAACGAGAGAGAGAGACAGAACGAGAACGAGAGAGAGAGAGAGGGAGGGACAGAACGAGAACGAGAGAGAGAGAGGGAGGGACAGAACGAGAACGAGAGAGGGAGGGACAGAACGAGAACGAGAGAGAGAGAGAGAGGGAGGGACAGAACGAGAACGAGAGAGAGAGAGGGGGAGGGACAGAACGAGAGAGAGAGAGAGGGAGGGACAGAACGAGAACGAGAGAGAGAGAGAGGGAGGGACAGAACGAGAACGAGAGAGAGAGAGAGAGGGAGGGACAGAACGAGAACGAGAGAGAGGGAGGGACAGAACGAGAACGAGAGAGAGGGAGGGACAGAACGAGAACGAGAGAGAGGGAGGGACAGAACGAGAGAGAGAGAGAGAGGGAGGGACAGAACGAGAGAGAGAGAGAGGGAGGGACAGAACGAGAGAGAGAGAGAGGGAGGGACAGAACGAGAGAGAGAGAGAGGGAGGGACAGAACGAGAACGAGAGAGAGAGAGAGGGAGGGACAGAACGAGAACGAGAGAGAGAGAGAGAGAGGGAGGGACAGAACGAGAACGAGAGAGAGAGAGAGGGAGGGACAGAACGAGAACGAGAGAGAGAGAGAGGGAGGGACAGAACGAGAACGAGAGAGAGGGAGGGACAGAACGAGAACGAGAGAGAGAGAGAGGGAGGGACAGAACGAGAACGAGAGAGGGAGGGACAGAACGAGAACGAGAGAGAGAGAGGGAGGGACAGAACGAGAACGAGAGAGAGAGAGGGAGGGACAGAACGAGAACGAGAGAGAGAGAGGGAGGGACAGAACGAGAAAGAGAGAGAGAGAGGGAGGGACAGAACGAGAACGAGAGAGAGAGAGGGAGGGACAGAACGAGAACGAGAGAGAGGGAGGGAGGGACAGAACGAGAACGAGAGAGAGGGAGGGACAGAACGAGAACGAGAGAGAGAGAGAGGGGGACAGAACGAGAACGAGAGAGAGGGAGGGACAGAACGAGAACGAGAGAGAGGGAGGGACAGAACGAGAACGAGAGAGAGGGAGGGACAGAACGAGAACGAGAACGAGAGAGAGGGAGGGACAGAACGAGAACGAGAGAGAGAGAGGGAGGGACAGAACGAGAACGAGAGAGAGAGAGGGAGGGACAGAACGAGAACGAGAGAGAGAGAGAGGGAGGGACAGAACGAGAACGAGAGAGAGAGAGAGGGAGGGACAGAACGAGAACGAGAGAGAGAGAGAGGGAGGGACAGAACGAGAACGAGAGAGAGAGAGAGGGAGGGACAGAACGAGAAAGAGAGAGAGAGAGAGGGAGGGACAGAACGAGAAAGAGAGAGAGAGGGAGGGACAGAACGAGAAAGAGAGAGAGAGAGAGAGGGAGGGACAGAACGAGAACGAGAGGGACAGAACGAGAACGAGAGGGACAGAACGAGAACGAGAGAGAAAGAGAGAGGGAGGGACAGAACGAGAACGAGAGAGAGAGAGAGGGAGGGACAGAACGAGAACGAGAAAGAGAGAGAGGGAGGGACAGAACGAGAACGAGAGAGAGAGAGAGGGAGGGACAGAACGAGAACGAGAGAGAGAGAGGGAGGGACAGAACGAGAACGAGAGAGAGAGAGGGAGGGACAGAACGAGAGGGAGGGACAGAACGAGAACGAGAGGGAGGGACAGAACGAGAACGAGAGGGAGGGACAGAACGAGAACGAGAGGGAGGGACAGAACGAGAACGAGAGAGAGGGACAGAACGAGAACGAGAGAGAGGGACAGAACGAGAACGAGAGAGAGGGACAGAACGAGAACGAGAGAGAGGGACAGAACGAGAACAAGAGAGAGGGACAGAACGAGAACGAGAGAGAGAGACAGAACGAGAACGAGAGAGAGAGAGGGAGGGACAGAACGAGAACGAGAGAGAGAGAGGGAGGGACAGAACGAGAACGAGAGAGAGAGGGAGGGACAGAACGAGAACGAGAGAGAGAGGGACAGAACGAGAACGAGAGAGAGAGAGAGGGAGGGACAGAACGAGAACGAGAGAGAGAGAGGGGGAGGGACAGAACGAGAGAGAGAGAGGGAGGGACAGAACGAGAACGAGAGAGAGAGAGAGGGAGGGACAGAACGAGAACGAGAGAGAGAGAGAGAGGGAGGGACAGAACGAGAACGAGAGAGAGAGAGAGAGGGAGGGACAGAACGAGAACGAGAGAGAGGGAGGGACAGAACGAGAACGAGAGAGAGGGAGGGACAGAACGAGAGAGAGAGAGAGAGGGAGGGACAGAACGAGAACGAGAGAGAGAGAGGGAGGGACAGAACGAGAGAGAGAGAGAGGGAGGGACAGAACGAGAACGAGAGAGAGAGAGAGGGAGGGACAGAACGAGAACGAGAGAGAGAGGGAGGGACAGAACGAGAACGAGAGAGAGAGAGAGGGAGGGACAGAACGAGAACGAGAGAGAGAGGGAGGGACAGAACGAGAACGAGAGAGAGAGAGAGGGAGGGACAGAACGAGAACGAGAGAGAGGGAGGGACAGAACGAGAACGAGAGAGAGAGAGAGGGAGGGACAGAACGAGAACGAGAGAGAGAGGGAGGGACAGAACGAGAACGAGAGAGAGAGAGGGAGGGACAGAACGAGAACGAGAGAGAGAGAGGGAGGGACAGAACGAGAAAGAGAGAGAGAGAGGGAGGGACAGAACGAGAACGAGAGAGAGAGAGGGAGGGACAGAACGAGAACGAGAGAGAGAGAGAGGGGGACAGAACGAGAACGAGAGAGAGGGAGGGACAGAACGAGAACGAGAGAGAGGGAGGGACAGAACGAGAACGAGAGAGAGGGAGGGACAGAACGAGAACGAGAGAGAGGGAGGGACAGAACGAGAACGAGAGAGAGGGAGGGACAGAACGAGAACGAGAGAGAGAGAGGGAGGGACAGAACGAGAACGAGAGAGAGAGAGGGAGGGACAGAACGAGAACGAGAGAGAGAGAGGGAGGGACAGAACGAGAACGAGAGAGAGAGAGAGAGGGAGGGACAGAACGAGAACGAGAGAGAGAGAGAGGGAGGGACAGAATGAGAACGAGAGAGAGAGAGAGAGGGAGGGACAGAATGAGAACGAGAGAGAGAGAGAGAGGGAGGGACAGAACGAGAACGAGAGAGAGAGAGAGAGGGAGGGACAGAACGAGAACGAGAGAGAGAGAGAGAGGGAGGGACAGAACGAGAAAGAGAGAGAGAGGGAGGGACAGAACGAGAAAGAGAGAGAGAGGGAGGGACAGAACGAGAAAGAGAGAGAGAGAGAGGGAGGGACAGAAGGAGAACGAGAGGGACAGAACGAGAACGAGAGGGACAGAACGAGAACGAGAGAGAAAGAGAGAGGGAGGGACAGAACGAGAACGAGAAAGAGAGAGAGGGAGGGACAGAACGAGAACGAGAGAGAGAGAGAGGGAGGGACAGAACGAGAACGAGAGAGAGAGAGGGAGGGACAGAACGAGAGAGAGAGAGGGAGGGACAGAACGAGAACGAGAGAGAGAGAGGGAGGGACAGAACGAGAGGGAGGGACAGAACGAGAACGAGAGAGAGGGACAGAACGAGAACGAGAGAGAGGGACAGAACGAGAACGAGAGAGAGAGAGGGAGGGACAGAACGAGAGAGAGAGAGAGGGAGGGACAGAACGAGAGAGAGGGAGGGACAGAACGAGAGAGAGAGAGAGAGGGAGGGACAGAACGAGAGAGAGAGAGAGAGGGAGGGACAGAACGAGAACGAGAGAGAGAGGGAGGGACAGAACGAGAACGAGAGAGAGAGAGGGAGGGACAGAACGAGAACGAGAGAGAGAGAGGGAGGGACAGAACGAGAAAGAGAGAGAGAGAGGGAGGGACAGAACGAGAACGAGAGAGAGAGAGGGAGGGACAGAACGAGAACGAGAGAGAGAGGGGGACAGAACGAGAACGAGAGAGAGGGAGGGACAGAACGAGAACGAGAGAGAGGGAGGGACAGAACGAGAACGAGAGAGAGGGAGGGACAGAACGAGAACGAGAGAGAGGGAGGGACAGAACGAGAACGAGAGAGAGAGAGGGAGGGACAGAACGAGAACGAGAGAGAGAGAGAGGGAGGGACAGAACGAGAACGAGAGAGAGAGAGGGAGGGACAGAACGAGAACGAGAGAGAGAGAGGGGGAGGGACAGAACGAGAACGAGAGAGAGAGAGGGGGAGGGACAGAACGAGAACGAGAGAGAGAGAGGGGGAGGGACAGAACGAGAACGAGAGAGAGAGAGAGGGAGGGACAGAATGAGAACGAGAGAGAGAGGGAGGGACAGAATGAGAACGAGAGAGAGAGAGAGAGGGAGGGACAGAACGAGAACGAGAGAGAGAGAGAGGGAGGGACAGAACGAGAAAGAGAGAGAGGGAGGGACAGAACGAGAAAGAGAGAGAGAGAGAGGGAGGGACAGAAGGAGAACGAGAGGGACAGAACGAGAACGAGAGGGACAGAACGAGAACGAGAGAGAAAGAGAGAGGGAGGAACAGAACGAGAACGAGAGAGAGAGAGAGGGAGGGACAGAACGAGAACGAGCAAGAGAGAGAGGGAGGGACAGAACGAGAACGAGAGAGAGAGAGAGGGAGGGACAGAACGAGAACGAGAGAGAGAGAGAGGGAGGGACAGAACGAGAGAGAGAGAGGGAGGGACAGAACGAGAACGAGAGAGAGAGAGGGAGGGACAGAACGAGAGGGAGGGACAGAACGAGAACGAGAGAGAGGGACAGAACGAGAACGAGAGAGAGGGACAGAACGAGAACGAGAGAGAGAGAGGGAGGGACAGAACGAGAGAGAGAGAGAGGGAGGGACAGAACGAGAGAGAGAGAGAGGGAGGGACAGAACGAGAGAGAGAGAGAGAGAGGGAGGGACAGAACGAGAACGAGAGGGAGGGACAGAACGAGAACGAGAGGGAGGGACAGAACGAGAACGAGAGAGAGGGACAGAACGAGAACGAGAACGAGAGAGAGAGGGAGGGACAGAACGAAAACGAGAGAGAGAGAGGGAGGGACAGAACGAGAACGAGAGGGAGGGACAGAACGAGATAGAGGGACAGAACGAGAACGAGAGAGAGGGACAGAACGAGAACGAGAGAGAGGGACAGAACGAGAACGAGAGAGAGAGAGAGGGAGGAACAGAACGAGAGAGAGAGGGAGGAACAGAACGAGAGAGAGAGGGAGGGACAGAACGAGAACGAGAGAGCGAGAGAGAGGGAGGGACAGAACGAGAACGAGAGAGAGAGAGGGAGGGAGGGACAGAACGAGAACGAGAGAGAGAGAGAGGGAGGGACAGAATGAGAACGAGAGAGAGGGAGGGACAGAACGAGAACGAGAGAGAGAGGGAGGGACAGAACGAGAACGAGAGAGAGAGAGAGGGAGGGACAGAACGAGAACGAGAGAGAGAGAGAGAGGGAGGGACAGAACGAGAACGAGAGAGAGGGAGGGACAGAACGAGAACGAGAGAGAGAGAGAGGGAGGGACAGAACGAGAACGAGAGAGAGGGAGGGACAGAACGAGAACGAGAGAGAGAGGGACAGAACGAGAGAGAGAGAGAGGGAGGGACAGAACGAGAATGAGAGAGAGAGAGAGAGAGAGGGAGGGACAGAACGAGAGAGAGAGGGAGGGACAGAACGAGAACGAGAGAGAGAGAGAGAGGGAGGGACAGAACGAGAACGAGAGAGAGAGAGAGAGGGAGGGACAGAACGAGAACGAGAGAGAGAGAGAGGGAGGGACAGAACGAGAACGAGAGAGAGAGGGAGGGACAGAACGAGAACGAGAGAGAGAGAGAGGGAGGGACAGAACGAGAACGAGAGAGAGAGAGGGGGAGGGACAGAACGAGAAAGAGAGAGAGAGAGAGGGAGGGACAGAACGAGAAAGAGAGAGAGAGGGAGGGACAGAACGAGAAAGAGAGAGAGAGAGGGAGGGACAGAACGAGAAAGAGAGAGAGAGAGGGAGGGACAGAACGAGAAAGAGAGAGAGAGAGGGAGGGACAGAACGAGAACGAGAGAGAGAGAGGGAGGGACAGAACGAGAACGAGAGAGAGAGGGAGGGACAGAACGAGAACGAGAGAGAGAGAGGGAGGGACAGAACGAGAACGAGAGAGAGAGGGAGGGACAGAACGAGAACGAGAGAGAGAGAGAGGGAGGGACAGAACGAGAACGAGAGAGAGAGAGAGGGAGGGACAGAACGAGAGAGAGAGAGGGAGGGACAGAACGAGAGAGAGGGACAGAACGAGAACGAGAGAGAGAGAGGGAGGGACAGAACGAGAACGAGAGAGAGAGAGGGAGGGACAGAACGAGAACGAGAGGGAGGGACAGAACGAGATAAAGGGACAGAACGAGAACGAGAGAGAGGGACAGAACGAGAACGAGAGAGAGAGGGAGGGACAGAACGAGAGAGAGAGAGAGGGAGGGACAGAACGAGAGGGAGGGACAGAACGAGAACGAGAGGGAGGGACAGAACGAGAACGAGAGGGAGGGACAGAACGAGAGAGAGGGACAGAACGAGAACGAGAGAGAGAGAGGGAGGGACAGAACGAGAACGAGAGAGAGAGAGGGGACAGAACGAGAACGAGAGAGAGAGAGGGAGGGACAGAACGAGAACGAGAGGGAGGGACAGAACGATTACGAGAGGGAGGGACAGAACGAGAACGAGAGGGACAGAACGAGAACGAGAGAGAGGGACAGAACGAGAGAGAGGGACAGAACGAGAACGAGAGGGAGGGACAGAACGAGAACGAGAGAGAGAGAGGGAGGGACAGAACGAGAACGAGAGAGAGAGAGGGACAGAACGAGAACGAGAGAGAGAGAGGGAGGGAGGGACAGAACGAGAACGAGAGAGAGAGAGAGAGAGGGAGGGACAGAACGAGAGAGAGAGAGAGGGAGGAACAGAACGAGAACGAGAGAGAGAGAGAGGGAGGGACAGAACGAGAACGAGAGAGAGAGAGGGAGGGACAGAACGAGAACGAGAGAGAGAGGGAGGGACAGAACGAGAAAGAGAGAGAGGGAGGGAGGGACAGAACGAGAACGAGAGAGAGAGGGAGGGACAGAACGAGAGAGAGAGGGAGGGAGGGACAGAACGAGAGAGAGAGGGAGGGAGGGACAGAACGAGAACGAGAGGGAGGGACAGAACGAGAACGAGAGAGAGAGGGAGGGAGGGACAGAACGAGAACGAGAGAGAGAGAGGGAGGGACAGAACGAGAACGAGAGAGAGAGGGAGGGACAGAACGAGAGAGAGAGAGAGAGAGAGGGGGGAGGGACAGAACGAGAACGAGAGAGAGAGGGAGGGAGGGACAGAACGAGAGAGAGAGGGAGGGAGGGACAGAACGAGAACGAGAGAGAGAGGGAGGGAGGGACAGAACGAGAACGAGAGAGAGAGAGAGAGGGAGGGACAGAACGAGAACGAGAGAGAGAGAGAGGGAGGGACAGAACGAGAGAGAGAGAGGGAGGGACAGAACGAGAACGAGAGAGAGAGAGGGGGGGAGGGACAGAACGAGAGAGAGAGAGAGGGAGGGACAGAACGAGAGAGAGAGAGAGAGGGGGGAGGGACAGAACGAGAACGAGAGAGAGAGGGAGGGAGGGACAGAACGAGAGAGAGAGGGAGGGAGGGACAGAACGAGAACGAGAGAGAGAGGGAGGGAGGGACAGAACGAGAACGAGAGAGAGAGGGAGGGAGGGACAGAACGAGAACGAGAGAGAGAGAGAGGGAGGGACAGAACGAGAGAGAGAGAGGGAGGGACAGAACGAGAACGAGAGAGAGAGAGGGGGGGAGGGACAGAACGAGAACGAGAGAGAGAGAGAGGGAGGGACAGAACGAGAACGAGAGAGAGAGAGGGAGGGACAGAACGAGAGAGAGGGGGGGGGAGGGACAGAACGAGAACGAGAGAGAGAGGGAGGGACAGAACGAGAACGAGAGAGAGAGGGAGGGAGGGACAGAACGAGAACGAGAGAGAGAGGGAGGGACAGAACGAGAACGAGAGAGAGAGAGAGGGAGGGACAGAACGAGAACGAGAGAGAGAGAGAGGGACAGAACGAGAACGAGAGAGAGAGAGGGAGGGACAGAACGAGAACGAGAACGAGAGAGGGAGGGACAGAACGAGAACGAGAGAGAGAGGGGGAGGGACAGAACGAGAACGAGAGAGAGGGAGGGACAGAACGAGAACGAGAGAGAGAGAGGGAGGGACAGAACGAGAACGAGAGAGAGAGGGAGGGACAGAACGAGAACGAGAGAGAGAGGGAGGGACAGAACGAGAACGAGAGAGAGAGGGAGGGACAGAACGAGAACGAGAGAGAGAGGGAGGGACAGAACGAGAACGAGAGAGAGAGAGTGGGAGGGACAGAACGAGAACGAGAGAGAGAGGGAGGGACAGAACGAGAACGAGAGAGAGAGAGGGAGGGACAGAACGAGAACGAGAGAGAGAGAGAGAGAGAGAGGGAGGGACAGAAGGAGAACGAGAGGGACAGAACGAGAACGAGAGGGACAGAACGAGAACGAGAGAGAAAGAGAGAGGGAGGGACAGAACGAGAACGAGAAAGAGAGAGAGGGAGGGACAGAACGAGAACGAGAGAGAGAGAGAGGGAGGGACAGAACGAGAACGAGAGAGAGAGAGGGAGGGACAGAACGAGAGAGAGAGAGGGAGGGACAGAACGAGAACGAGAGAGAGAGAGGGAGGGACAGAACGAGAGGGAGGGACAGAACGAGAACGAGAGAGAGGGACAGAACGAGAACGAGAGAGAGGGAGGGACAGAACGAGAGAGAGAGAGGGGGGACAGAACGCGAGAGAGAGAGAGGGGGGACAGAACGAGAGAGAGAGAGAGGGGGGACAGAACGAGAGAGAGAGAGAGGGGGGACAGAACGAGAGAGAGAGGGGGGACAGAACGAGAGAGAGAGGGGGGACAGAACGAGAGAGAGAGAGAGAGGGGGGACAGAACGAGAGAGAGAGGGGCGACAGAACGAGAGAGAGAGGGGCGACAGAACGAGAGAGAGAGAGGGGGGACAGAACGAGAGAGAGAGAGAGGGGGGACAGAACGAGAGAGAGAGAGAGGGGGGACAGAACGAGAGAGAGAGAGAGGGGGGACAGAACGAGAGAGAGAGAGGGGGGACAGAACGAGAGAGAGAGAGAGAGAGGGGGGACAGAACGAGAGAGAGAGAGAGGGGGACAGAACGAGAGAGAGAGAGGGGGACAGAACGAGAGAGAGAGAGAGGGGGACAGAACGAGAGAGAGAGAGAGAGGGGGGACAGAACGAGAGAGAGAGAGAGAGAGGGGGGACAGAACGAGAGAGAGAGAGAGAGGGGGACAGAACGAGAGAGAGAGAGGGGGGACAGAACGAGAGAGAGAGAGGGGCGACAGAACGAGAGAGAGAGAGGGGCGACAGAACGAGAGAGAGAGAGAGAGGGGCGACAGAACGAGAGAGAGAGAGGGGCGACAGAACGAGAGAGAGAGAGAGGGGCGACAGAACGAGAGAGAGAGGGGCGACAGAACGAGAGAGAGAGAGGGGGGACAGAACGAGAGAGAGGGGGGACAGAACGAGAGAGAGAGGGGGGACAGAACGAGAGAGAGAGAGGGGGACAGAACGAGAGAGAGAGGGGTGACAGAACGAGAGAGAGAGAGGGGGACAGAACGAGAGAGAGAGAGGGGGACAGAACGAGAGAGAGAGAGAGGGACAGAACGAGAGAGAGGGGGGACAGAACGAGAGAGAGAGAGAGGGGGACAGAACGAGAGAGAGAGAGAGGGGGACAGAACGAGAGAGAGAGAGAGAGGGGGGACAGAACGAGAGAGAGAGAGGGGGGACAGAACGAGAGAGGGGGGACAGAACGAGAGAGGGGGGACAGAACGAGAGAGGGGGACAGAACGAGAGAGAGGGGGGGCAGAACGAGAGAGAGAGAGGGGGACAGAACGAGAGAGAGAGAGGGGCGACAGAACGAGAGAGAGAGAGGGGCGACAGAACGAGAGAGAGAGAGGGGCGACAGAACGAGAGAGAGAGAGAGAGGGGCGACAGAACGAGAGAGAGAGAGGGGCGACAGAACGAGAGAGAGAGAGAGGGGCGACAGAACGAGAGAGAGAGGGGCGACAGAACGAGAGAGAGAGAGGGGGGACAGAACGAGAGAGAGGGGGGACAGAACGAGAGAGAGAGGGGGGACAGAACGAGAGAGAGAGAGGGGGACAGAACGAGAGAGAGAGGGGTGACAGAACGAGAGAGAGAGAGGGGGACAGAACGAGAGAGAGAGAGGGGGACAGAACGAGAGAGAGAGAGAGGGACAGAACGAGAGAGAGGGGGGACAGAACGAGAGAGAGAGAGAGGGGGACAGAACGAGAGAGAGAGAGAGGGGGACAGAACGAGAGAGAGAGAGAGAGGGGGGACAGAACGAGAGAGAGAGAGGGGGGACAGAACGAGAGAGGGGGGACAGAACGAGAGAGGGGGGACAGAACGAGAGAGGGGGACAGAACGAGAGAGAGGGGGGGCAGAACGAGAGAGAGAGAGGGGGACAGGACGAGAGAGAGAGGGGGACAGGACGAGAGAGAGAGGGGGACAGGACGAGAGAGAGAGGGGGGACAGAACGAGAGAGAGAGGGGGGACAGAACGAGAGAGAGAGAGGGGGACAGAACGAGAGAGAGAGAGGGGGACAGAACGAGAGAGAGAGAGGGGGGACAGAACGAGAGAGAGGGGGGACAGAACGAGAGAGAGGGGGGACACAACGAGAGAGAGAGGGGGACAGAACGAGAGAGAGAGAGGGGGGACAGAACGAGAGAGAGAGAGAGGGGGGACAGAACGAGAGAGAGAGGGGGGACAGAACGAGAGAGAGAGAGAGGGGCGACAGAACGAGAGAGAGAGAGAGGGGCGACAGAACGAGAGAGAGAGAGGGGGGACAGAACGAGAGAGAGAGGGGGGACAGAACGAGAGAGAGAGAGGGGACAGAACGAGAGAGAGAGAGGGGACAGAACGAGAGAGAGAGAGAGGGGGGACAGAACGAGAGAGAGAGGGGGGACAGAACGAGAGAGAGAGGGGGACAGAACGAGAGAGAGAGGGGGACAGAACGAGAGAGAGAGAGAGGGGGGACAGAACGAGAGAGAGAGAGGGGGGACAGAACGAGAGAGAGAGGGGGGACAGAACGAGAGAGAGAGAGGGGGGACAGAACGAGAGAGAGAGAGGGGGGAACGAGAGAGAGAGAGAGGGGCGACAGAACGAGAGAGAGAGAGGGGGGCGACAGAACGAGAGAGAGAGAGAGGGGCGACAGAACGAGAGAGAGAGGGGGACAGAACGAGAGAGAGAGAGAGGGGGACAGAACGAGAGAGAGAGGGGGAACAGAACGAGAGAGAGAGAGAGGGGGGACAGAACGAGAGAGAGAGAGAGGGGGGACAGAACGAGAGAGAGAGAGGGAGGGGGGACAGAACGAGAGAGAGAGAGAGGGGGACAGAACGAGAGAGAGAGAGAGGGGGGACAGAACGAGAGAGAGAGAGAGGGGGGACAGAACGAGAGAGAGAGGGGGGGACAGAACGAGAGAGAGAGAGGGGGGGGGACAGAACGAGAGAGAGAGAGAGAGGGGGGACAGAACGAGAGAGAGAGAGGGGGGACAGAACGAGAGAGAGAGGGGGACAGAACGAGAGAGAGAGAGAGGGGGGACAGAACGAGAGAGAGAGAGGGGGGACAGAACGAGAGAGAGAGGGGGGGGAACGAAAGAGAGAGAGAGGGGCGACAGAACGAGAGAGAGAGAGAGGGGCGACAGAACGAGAGAGAGAGAGAGGGGCGACAGAACGAGAGAGAGAGAGAGGGGCGACAGAACGAGAGATAGAGAGAGGGGCGACAGAACGAGAGAGAGAGAGAGGGGGACAGAACGAGAGAGAGAGAGAGGGGGACAGAACGAGAGAGAGAGAGAGGGGGACAGAACGAGAGAGAGAGGGGGAACAGAACGAGAGAGAGAGAGAGGGGGGACAGAACGAGAGAGAGAGAGAGGGGGGACAGAACGAGAGAGAGAGAGGGAGGGGGGACAGAACGAGAGAGAGAGAGGGAGGGGGGACAGAACGAGAGAGAGAGAGAGGGGGACAGAACGAGAGAGAGAGAGAGGGGGGACAGAACGAGAGAGAGAGGGGGGGACAGAACGAGAGAGAGAGAGGGGGGGACAGAACGAGAGAGAGAGAGAGAGGGGGGACAGAACGAGAGAGAGAGAGGGGGGACAGAACGAGAGAGAGAGAGGGGGGACAGAACGAGAGAGAGAGAGGGGGGACAGAACGAGAGAGAGAGAGGGGGGGGACAGAACGAGAGAGAGAGAGGGGGGGACAGAACGAGAGAGAGAGAGGGGGGGGACAGAACGAGAGAGAGAGAGGGGGACAGAACGAGAGAGAGAGAGGGGGACAGAACGAGAGAGAGAGAGGGGGACAGAACGAGAGAGAGAGAGGGGGACAGAACGAGAGAGAGAGGGGGACAGAACGAGAGAGAGAGGGGGACAGAACGAGAGAGAGAGGGGGGACAGAACGAGAGAGAGAGGGGGGACAGAACGAGAGAGAGAGGGGGGACAGAACGAGAGAGAGAGGGGGGACAGAACGAGAGAGAGAGAGGGAGGGGACAGAACGAGAGAGAGAGGGGGACAGAACGAGAGAGAGAGGGGGACAGAACGAGAGAGAGGGGGACAGAACGAGAGAGAGGGGGACAGAACGAGAGAGAGAGGGGGACAGAACGAGAGAGAGGGGGACAGAACGAGAGAGAGGGGGGACAGAACGAGAGAGAGGGGGGACAGAACGAGAGAGAGAGAG